>VMBQ01002120.1:133134-146519 GCA_007657795.1 Dreissena rostriformis | reverse complement strand
AGTTATTACTAAAATGCATATCTCGTTTTGACATATCTATATATACATATAATTTATATTTTAAGTATAATGAAAGTATTCGTCAATGTACATTTTTATGAATGAAATGTTACTACAGTTTGTACATGAGAATACCGCTATGCTCTCTCCCACTGTAGATACTGGACTAGTAATGGTACTTTATTGTATTGGTAACTCCAGAGTAATGCCTCTTCAATTGATTGAAATTTAGGAATTCGGTACTTCCAGATTTTTCCCAGTAAGTATTGTATACAGTGCCATGAAAAGGTAAAGCTAAATAAATGTGTATTGTATTCAGCTTGTGATCTCACGTCTTTGAATTTTCTTATTGTCACTGAACTATGTAGTTTACACTGATCTCAAACACAGTTGCTAGCAAGGTGGTTCAAAGTATGTTCTGTGTTAAGACAGTACTAGTATTACAACAAACTTATGGGCTGGTATTCTAGAGTCTTCCTAGAGAAATATGAAACTTAATTTTACTGAGATTAGTTTGTGTGTTCTATTTTTTCTGTGCCAAGCCAATAATTCATGCTCTTAAAATTAAAAACTATCTAAACTATTTAAAATATTATTTATAGTTACACATAATTAAGTCAAATATCGATACATAAAATAGCTTAACAATAAATTTGAATAATATAAAAACAATCTTTGTTGTTCTCTTAGAAGCCTCTAGAATACCAGCCCTGTATTTCAATGTTATTGTTCCGGATATAGGCAATATAATATAATATGATATGCAAGAAAAAAAACACGCTAAATGTGTACATTTTATTATACTCAATGTTTTTGAATTGCATAAAATAATTACTTAAGTTGTTGTACTGGTAACTGAGTAGTATGATATTCAGTTTTATTACAAACTGACCAGTTTTTACCCTACATGCCTCAAGCATGTATAATAAATATAGAGAAACTGTGCAATAACTATGTCATGCAATAAGTTTCCAACCTCAATGTTGACAACATATTAGACAATTCCAACAACAGTCAATAATGCACATATACATCATTCTCAGGTAAACTAAACGAAACTGTGGAACGAACAGAGGCTATTGATTTGTTCCTTTTTGTAACATACACAATAATTTTAATTAAATCAGAACCATTCAGTTTGATGCTTACAAATTTCAATTTTTGCATTTGTTACTCCAACAAAAAATAAAACTTCATTGTGATGTATATGTTTTTAATATTTCAACTCTTAAAGATGTACAAAGTTATAATTACATACTTGTTTAAATATTTTTGCAAAGCATATTTGGTTAATATTGAAATTACAAATAATTTAACAGTATACATGTATTAAGTCATAGTTTGACCCATTATATTTTTTATCATTTGTATGAATGTATAAAACAAATAAATGATGTGTCAACTACATAGCACCTGATGAATGTATTGACTAATGAATTCAAAAGTTTGCTTTGTTGAAAATGAACTTCAAAAAAGTTGAAATTGAACTAAAGATGAACAGGTTAAATATTAACATGCTATTCTAGTTAGCAAGCATTCCCAAAAGTAACCTAACACAATTGACTTTATGTCATTAGTTAACTATTACAAAATATTTATGTTTTACGTTAGCCGTATACATGTACTGTGAACTGTTTCACACATTTGAGGCCTCATTTCTATGCCCCCTTTGAAGAAGCGGTGGTATATGTTTGACTGATGTCGGTCAGTCGGTCGATCTGTCTGTCGGTAGACCAGTTTGTTTCTGATCAATAACTTGTCAACGTATTGACTAATTTGCTTGATACCCCCATGTACATTGGCCGTGAATAGTAGACGACCCCTTTTGAAATTGGGGTAACTGGGTCAAAGGTCACTGTCACACTATTTTTGAAAATCGTTTCCGATCAATAACTTGTGAACGGATTGATAGAAAAAAATAAAAATCTATTAATTAGGGGGCATAACTTTGGAGCTACCATGGCTATCCATACAGAATTCATGCGTGCACCACAGTACTATGATGATGAGTTATTATTTCAAGTTTTGTGAATTTCTATGCAATAGTTACTGAGGAACAGCTCCATGTGAAAAAACAATCAATTTCAATCAATTGAGGGGACATTACTCTGGAGTTACCAAGGCTATCCAAAAAGATTTTATGCGTGCACCATCGCAGTATCACAATACACATTTATTTTAAGTTTCATGAAATTCCTGGCAATAGGTACTGAGAACATCTCCGGACAGAAAAGTGTGACAGACGGACGGAAGGACGGACAACGTCAAACCAATATTCCTTCGGCTGGGCATAATTAGCGTTGTGTTGTACAAAACTGGATATTTTCTTATATGAAGCAAACATATCCAAAAATAAAAATCCCAGAATATCAATAAATAAAACTTCAAACATTGTTCTCGGCGGGCTGTCTGGCTAGCGCAGAGGTTGGTATATTCGCTTCTCACCTAGGCGACCGGTTTCGATTCCCGCTCTCGGCGCATGTAACTTTGCAAGCACTTGTTATCATTTTGCTGGAAATGCTAATGGCATTTATTCACATAATAATACAACTATTTTGATGCATCTTTTTGGATTTTTGTTTTTCAAATATGAGGGTTACATAAGATGAATTGAAGCCAAACGTGCTGGATTTTTATCTGAATGAACAGGATATATTACACGATGTAACTATGGTAGAAAAGAATCCAGCTTCTCACCCCTTGAACGTCGATAATCCAAACTGAGTTGGATAATTCAAACTGAAGAAAAAAAAGGTCGACCGAAACTGAAACTGAAAGTTAGGTGATCATTTTTTTGTTCATTTCTGCTAATTTAGTAACTATAAGGACGTAATTTTTCTACACATACGATAATGAATGTCTGACACACACACACATACGTTTTGATTTTTGCAATGATGTAATAGTTTTCTAGTTGAAAACGATACATTTGTCTTCGGAAAATGCTAATTGTCATGAAATGCGACCTATGTGTTGAATTATTTACACGTTAATTGACAAAAGAGCAAACGAACCTGTAACAGACATATGCCAAATTATATCATGAATGTCCTTTAAAATTTTACTTTATACACCTAGTGTGTTTCTGTGTTAAAATCATGTGTTTGCAGGACGGGTATAAAACTTTATGGATAAATCCAAACTGATATGAAAATTTCTGTGGATAATAACGAAACTCAAAATGGATAATGCACAAACTGCGATGTATTGAACATGTTTTCCAAAGACAGGTTGAATATTATTCTTTGAAAACAACTATTTATAACTTAAAACTCACACGATGTGCATAATGGAATATAAAAAAATAATTTCAACGAACATCGACATTCATTTATTTGTTATTACTGAAATCAATTTCAATGGAACTTATATATACAATTGAGATTAGAAGCAAAATAAGCATGCGAAATTTGCATTCCACGTACACAGAGATGCCATAACACGTGTTCCATGCCATTTTGGATAGCATGAAAAGCATAGAAATTAAAAAATGTCCCTACTAATTATTTAATCACTTGATTTAAAGGGAATCGAGTCGAAGCTGCAGGTTAAAGTGGCACTTTCCCCGCTGATTCATGTATTTGTCACCATATTAGAGGTTTCGAATATTATTTCAGGCATTACTGATCTGATTCATTAAACATTTTATCAGAAAGATTGCATCGAATGGTACACAAATATTTAAGGGGCATATCGACGGACTGGCGATGGGCAGGAACTTTGATTAATTTTTTTCTATCACTTTGATAACGCCATTTTCAATAGTGAGTTGCTGATGTTGTTCATCTATGTTTTAAAGAGTAATACCAGCATATATTTTTGTCCGATAACCTTATTTGCTAGTTGTTTCATCTAAGGTAAGTTCTCTAATTTTTATTTTTTCTACGTAATGGCTAGTTGTGTTATAGATTAGTATTTCTTTCAGGCATTTAAAGGATAATGTACAATAATAACATCTGTAGATTTCCATTATCTTCTGTTTTACCTGAAAATAAAACAAAGTGATTTGTTTTATGATGATTGTTTAACAATGTGCTAAAATGCTTATGTTGTCAGCAATTGAATAAATCTCGAAATATTTTACAAGAGTGTTCATTTTACAAAGATCTTTACATAAAGGCATCTTGCAGTTTGGTCATTATCCATCGACTTCCTAATGTTAGTTTGGAATTATCCATACACTACTTAGGTCATTATTCAATTTGTATATTATTGTCCCAAACAAATTCGAATATATTGCGTTTTCGAGCATTTACGCCAATCATTTTTTTTACATACATATATGAAAGGTTAATTCATAAGTCCAGGCATTCAAACATTAAAAACATTCGTTTATAATTGTTTTTGGCCTAAAACTTTCGACAATTTCATTTACTGTTTCCAGGTTTTCAAACATATTCATTCTATTTCGACGTAATTGTTTTTGATTGTAATGGGTTTATTAGCGCATTGTATCCGGCAAATAACATTTCATCAAAAAGAAACGTTTATTAAGTCACAAATTACCTTAACTAAACGTGTTCTTACAAATAAATGACTGGAGTCTTTATTTCTGTCGCCATTTTTTTCTTCCGTTTGAATTATCCTATTCAGTTTGGATTATCGACGTACTTGGGATCTACTGTATCCTGTTGAACAGTACATTAGACGGCTTTATGAATAAATTAGATGCCCAAAACTTACCTTCATACATCGATGTTATGAAGAAAAGAGCGTTTCAATTCTTATAATTACAATTATTATCTTGATTGTGCATATGTTTTCAATGGTTTTGGCTAAAAAGACAATATAATTTGGGATTTATTCGCGCATGAATTTAGTAAGCGCCTCCTTTTCCAATACACAGTATCGACCGTGTACATGTCGCACATGGCATAGCAATATCGAAGTAGTCCCACGCTCGATTTCCTCGTGCGCCGCGTGGAGGAAAATCGCTTCATCGAAAAATAAAGCCCAGTCACATGATATACTCTTGCCAATCACTATTATGTAAAATAGTGAAACCAAGGGCAATTGTTATTATATATATATATCCTTCTTTCCTATTGTTTCATCCATTCCTATAGATTCATCCACCCCTGTATATTGGATAAAAATAGGACGTCAGTTATCTGTATTGGGGCAGTTCTGTCACAAAAAATTTCCTTTGTTGTCGAAATAATGAGGGGAAATACATTTTGTGTAAAAAAAATGATTTATATGAAAATTGCTACACACAGTTTGTAAAAACCAATGATAATGCACAATCTTAATTTCAAATCATGAACGGTTGTGTGTTTGCCAGGTAATGAAAGCTTCTTTTGAAGTATATCAAAATTGCTTGAAAATTTAGATGTTTTCTTATCAAAATGGAGACTGAACAGAATGATAGGAAAGACCTGACAAATTCATGGTTGCTAGGGTTCCATACTTAAATCTACAAAAAACATTATCTATGCATCTACTGACTTTAATTTATAAGGAAACAGACTAAACTTCAATAAAAACGCGTCATTCTTGTTTTAATTGTATGCATTTATAATATATAATCTGTTAATGTGTTAAGTGGATGAATATACAGGAAAAGAGGCCATATATATTTAGGGAAAACACATTAGCCCCCAGGGAGGGGCTAATTTTGACCCCATGTCAATAATTTGAACAATCTTTGTAGAGGCCCAATAAACGATGTTTAAACCAAATATCTGAGCTCTAATCTAAGCCATGTGGTTTTAGAGAAGATTTTTGAAGATTTTACTACATACATACAGGGGAAAAACATTGGGCCCCATGGCGGGGCTCATTTGGCCCCAGGCTCGTAATTTGAACAATCTTTGTAGAGGCCCACTAGACAATGTTTCATTCCAAATATCTAAGCTCTAAGCTTTGTGGTTTGAGAGATTTTTTAAACTTTAATTTAAAAAAAAAATCTATTTACAGCTCTGGTGAACTGCTTATGCAATGAATCATAGCGAATTTAACAACTTTGAGAGATTCACCCCAGAATCATTCCTGTGAAGTTTCATTAAATTCTGCTCATCGGTTCCAAAGGAAAAACCGTTTGAAGTAAAAAGTTAACTCGCGCACATTACACACGCAGAGACAGACGACAAACAACACTGTATCCTAAAAGCTCCCCATGAGCGCTATGTGCTCAGGAGAGCTAAAAATAAAATACAATGCGGGGAATCGCGTGGTCAGAATTAAGAAAAATGACCGCCGATGCCTCGATTCGATGGAGAAATCGAGTTTTCAAACAGGTACATCTTCCTTATTACATACTTGTTTTTAATCGGATGACGCCTATCATAGGGCCAGCCGGAAGCGGTTTCAGCGAGTATCAACCGTTTTCCTCTGGTTGGGCTGAGAGTGGAGATGAGTCATGGAATATTTCGCGATTTCCTGAACCGTCAATTGAAATTGAACACGGACTAACAATTATATCACTTTGTTCACACTAATAAGAACTGTTTAAGTACCAGTTGTTCATGTGGACGCATTTTGGTTGACAAAAAATGAATAAATCGATTGCTCATTGCGGTTTTTTCAAGGTAAAGTTGAGTTTCGATTGGTTTTGACGATTGATATTGAGCACGCACATGGCCCTTATACGCGGACAACTTCTTGAACAACCTGATATTGAGCACGCACATGTCAAGGAATACCGTTTTTCCGCCCAATAAGTCTAAAACAACCTCGCATTGGCATGTTCTGGTACATGTAGCGATACATATATAATGTAAAGGCACCGTAAATGTAAGTTTCGTNCACCATTCTCGTTGGCTTCAAGTCTTAGTGTCATGTTTGGCTGTGTTGCGTGGCAGCATGGGTCGTAAGAGTCAGCCGCAATCTGGTACCCTGTCTTCAGGACTTGGGCCCTCAGGTCATGGTCAAAGGACCTACCCCGTGATCACAGACAGCGAGTGTTTTACAAGGATCCATACACTGAGGCTAGATGAAATAACATACTTCTTAATCGCATGGTGATCATGTCGTGGTACATATGGGTATTTCCTATGGGGTTGATAGTGCCAATCCTCGGTCAGCTGCTAGAGCGTGCGCATCGCGACCGGGGCGAGAGTCACCCGGAGAAGATTTTCTTGAAGACTTGTCGGATAGGGGAACTTCTGCGGGCGGCTCTGCTAATCCAGCTAATGTCCTTTTAAGGACAACCAGGCATGAATTGTCTTCTTATTGTCTACCAGCGCACATAAAGGTCTCGTTGGCCATCGTGCGCTATTCTATTTGGATCTAAATTATCTCTTGCGCGAATACCCGGGCAACCGGGGTAAATTTGACCTAATTTGGCTCAAAATTAAATATTTCCTCCTAAAAGGTCACATGGGCAGGTCTATACCATTGAACTCGTGAAGAGGCGGAAAGGACCTGTAACTAAACTCTTTATTAAAAAAAGAGTTGATAGTGCCAACCTTACATTCCCCCGCAAGTAGTGTCTTTGGCAGGTAATGAAGACTAAAAGTGGGTTTCTGTAAAGAGTCGAATCAAATTGCTGCAAGCGTAGCGAGACTGGGAAAAGTAAAACAAACAAGAGAAACTTAACGCACGTGCTCGTTATATATATTTTAATGATAAGAAACAATTATAATAATACTATCAAAGCCAGTGCTCCAGCTAGGATTTGAAAAGGGCAGGAGGGCTTTTTTGTCAAAAGGGCATTTTCAAGCGCGGTATTTTTTCAAAAGGGCACTTTCGAGCCCGCGGTCGTATCCGGAATGCTCCAAGCATGTTGCTCATTAATTTTTATATTCAATATTAATAATTCTTAGAATATTTTATTTTCATTTGTATTAAACCATGGAAATAAAATGTCTGCAATAATAATGTAATCAGAGATTTATGAAGGGCAGGGGAAGCTCCGGATGGGCAGGGGGGAGCCCCCTTCCATTAAGGCCTAGCAGGAGCACTGAAAGGTCTGTTATACCATTTCTAAATAAATTTAATACTTTACTAATTATTATACACTATAGAAAAGCAACGTGTCACACACATAATTTGTCTTACCCAGAGTGCGTCTAATCCAATTCTGTGTAAATAATAAAGTTAACGTTATCGTTACCGATCGCCAAAATCGTCATTGGCTATTACAATTACTGAATGGCGATCAAAAATGAGATTTTCATAAAATTGGCGATTGAAAAAAATGGACCCTCCGATTTTCAAATGCACTCTCTAAATCCCTGTTTTCAGGCCGTATAAATCGCCAGATACATCGACATGAATACACAGATAACACCCTTACCGGTACATGACTGGAGCATATTAAGTCACCACATTGTGAACAAACAAGCCCCGAGGGCATAGTTTGTTATCAGATCACTAATTAGCCTTTTTTGCAGACGATAGTAACATGCTGTGAAAGATAATCGCTGAGGTCACGCTTGGTTAGGCACAATCACACTCAATTGAAATCGAAATTAGCACTATTATTTTTTGGACTTCTGAATTCTTTGGTTATGATTTTGTTTGCAAAATAATGATTTTTAATGTAAACTACCAATTTACATTTGAAAATTAATCATCTTTTTGTAATGCGAATATGCAGTTTATTTTTATTCCGTAACAAAACAGCATGGTAAAATGTATTTGTGTTTGGATTTGATGTCTGAACTTAAAAACACTGTCTGTCCACAATCATGATGAATTTTAACATGAATAGGGGCAGATAGTTGTTATTTCAACAAATAAACATCTTGCTTGGAAGAAGGATTTATCACTCTGCAAGTAAAGTGTATTTTTGATATTGTCATATATTTTCGCGACCCGACAGTTTCTGTCAACAATGTTAAAATTAATAAATGAGTTAAAATAGTGTTGTAAAATAAATATATGCTATTAGTAACAATAATAATTTTACATTTTAATCCCCAGAATGGTGTTTATGCTACTTCATGGTTACATGGATGTTTGTTTTGACGTAAACTGTGTCAATATAAATTATTGTTATAATTAATAATACTGTGGACAAACATTGGCTAACAAGTTATTTTAAGCAACGAATTTTAGCGGAGACAACTATTTTTGATCCAGTGAAACCCCTGGTACCTGAAAGATTAACATGCATTTCAATGATGATATGTGATGAAATATCAAAATCCCCTCCCCCAGAAAGAAATATGATATCTACATATTTCCAATGCGCGTCGTCGGATGCTAGCCCAAATCAGTTATGACATTGGCTACTAAGATTTTTTCCTTAGCGCCAATGTAAAAATAAATAAAACTTGTTTCAAATTAATGTCAGTGAATTGTATCACATGCGCTTTGATAGATTAATACGAAGCATTAACATAATTGATACATATTTAATTACATTTAAAACTGTCTAATTCTAGAAGCACAATACTTCAAAAACTTGTCTGCCAACACCACTCGGGAATGGAGTGGATTGCTCCGCTTTACACGTGTATAAAGGACGCTGGTTGCTGCGTTGTTGACTATGTACTATGCAGCGATATGCCTGAAATGATGACAAATTTCACACAATTCTCACTATCAGATCCGAGCATAGAATCAGATCAATATAATTTTCCTTTAAAACTAAAAACAGAAATACGGAATTACAAATAAACAGTGAAAATGAACCAAACAACTTATAATATGGAGCCCATACACCAAGCACGTTCTTAGACAGTTCGACCACGTTTTGAAGAAAATGCAGAACGGGATGTGAACTTGCTTGAACGTGTAGTTTCGGTCAGAAAAAAAACTACAATATGATTGAATGACGTTCATACACAGTTCGCGCTACGTGCAGCTCGTTCCTATCCCGTCCTATCCCGTCGCCAGTCCGTCTTTATCCAGTTCAAATCGGATCAATTTTCCCATTGTCCCCGTTGGTATACCGTTTCCAGTCAGACCGAGCCCTTCCTCAGCCAGTTCGATCACGTTCGTGCGCAGTTCTTCTTTATTCGTTGTGCAGTGGTAACTCGTTCAAAGGCAGTTCTCACTCCGTCCTACTACGTTCTTAGGACGTAGTTGCAGCCACGTTCTGCACGGCGATTATTAAACCGACTACGTTCCTGTCGGTTCTTATTTATGTTTCACGCTCTGAGCCGACCAGACGTACATTTGTAATGCCTCTGTTTTGTATTGCTGCTTTGTTTCTAACATAAATTGCACGAAACCAATATTAAAAAAATTAACAGCTTCAAGATTGTCTATGTTCAACTTAATATCACAAATGATGAATTTTGAGACAACGACCTCTATTTATATCCACATTGTCTGAACGTATTGTATTTACGGTTTGAACGTTGTAACAACTGCATTGAACGAGTACAACGTACTTGGAACCTACTGGGAACTCCTTAAAACGAGTACAGCGTACTAAGAACTTACTGAGAACTTATAGAACGTGTTGCAAACGTTGTAAGAACTTATCTTTTACTTTCTATTTATTTACACGAAACAAGATCGTACTTGAGACGTAGTGCGGACGGGGTCGGTCTGTCTGAGCACGGATTGGACGGACTAGAAACGGCCTCGATCGGTGTGGCATCGAACAGGTAATGTCGGTCCGATCGCACTACGTTCTGGCACGTTATTAACCCGAACATAGTACGACCTATCCGTTCTTAGTACGTCCATTCCGTTTCCAGTACGTTGTTACTACGTTTAATTGTAGAACGGGATGAACGGAAGAAAATTTTGAGTAGGCTCAAAGATCTGAAACACCTCTCCCGTTCAACCCCGTTCCAGGCCGTCCACAAAGTTCGAAGACAGTTCGTAACACGTTGCTACTACGATCACTCCGTTCTCACACAGTTCGAGCCAGTTTAGTCACATTTTTCAGAACGTACTTCGAACGGAGTCGGTGTATCGGGGGTATTACCCCAAATAGATCATACTTTTCTATGGGATGAAAATAAAAGATTATTTTGTATCAATAACATTGAATCTGAAGAGATAACGCATAAATTACACAACATAACCTCAAATATAGACACAATTTCACAATCTTCAGAAATTGATGATAATCTTGAATCATTTTGCAACTTTTAAAACAAAACGTGTTCACCATTAAAAAACCAACATCAAACACAGAAATAAATCGAAAAACAAAACAAATAGTTTATATGACAGTGAATGTAAACGAACACAGACAGATTTTACGAAACCTTCAATGATTCTAGATAATTGATAATAGTGACGAAAACAGGAAAATGATGGTGCAAGTCAGATTACAATACAAATCACTCATAAGATCAAAAAAGTTCCAACACGATAGAAAAAAATCATCAGAAAACAAATAAATGCCAGAATAAACCATGCAAAGGACTTCTGGAAACTACTAACAAGCAAATGTTCAAATAACACATCTACAATCATATCACATGATACCTTTGCTAGATATGTTAAAGCAGTAAACTGTCCAGACTCAATATTCTACCAAGCATATGAAGACACTCTTCATTTTAATGAACGATATGTTAAAGGGGAATTCATTATTATGTTTGAAGAACTGAACATCGAAATAAGCAATGGTGAAATACTCAAAGCCTGTAAAGAGTTGAAAAATAATAGATCAGGAGGACCAGGCTACTTCATAAAGGATTTTTTTCAAATACGGCATAAATAATCTTCTTAACTACCGAAGTAAATTATTTTATAAGATCTTCAATTGAAACTACTTCCCCCAAAACTGGTCGAACGGTTTCATAATAAAATGTTTACTGATTTGAATTTATTGTGCGTGAATCATCAAAAAAAAATAAAAAAAAATAAAATGCGATACGTCTTCTTTTATTTGTAATAATGAAATGATAATTGTTTTTTAGAAACTCTTTCCAATATTAATATCATATTGATTACTTCTCAAAGACACTATTGTACTTTATAACTCTGGCATTTTAACCTCTGGCATACTTTCCTATGGCATGTTTACCACTTTACTTCTGTTTTTTTACCTATGATATTTTTACCTATAGCGTTTTTTTACCTCTGGCATTTTTACCGTACATCCATTCGCTCGATATTAATATTTATAGGCGGTAGGAACAACAACAACCTGTGATGGCAGATTTAAGCCAATGTAAATAAACGTGTGTATCAATTGCTTACATGAACGATATACATATCAGCTTTTGTCTATAACTTAATTTTTATATAATTATTTAAATAAAGTTGTAATATCAAAGTCCGTAGCCTGAAATAAACTGTGTTTGTGTTCTTTATATTTACTAAAGTGATTTCATTCTTTATTAAATGTTCTTAATAAAATCTAAATGTACGATAAAAATGTTAAACATGAAAAATATGGAGCTTTAAATAAACTAAGATAGTTCCAATAATGTTCTCTACATTGCCTAAACTAAAGATCTATACATATGTATATTTATAGTTCTTTGCCTAAACGTAAACATGTCTTTCTGTAATAAAGTCTAAATTTAAGATAAAAAATAGAAACACGAACAAAATAAGTGATTTTTGTCTTCGTTTATTACGGATATCAATTTTAACCAGACAATGGTCTTGAAAAAAAAACGCATCTGCGATGGAGGCACGAACGCATTCTCTCAGTGGGAGGCGATGTCCCAAGTGTGCATTAAAATCGTTAATTGGTATGCCTGTGACACCACATGTCTGCACATGTGTAGATACCGTTATCAAGATAAGAAATCCCGCGGCACTTTCTTATAGAATGTAAAATGACAATCAAGACCATGCTGAATTGTATTACTCTTAAAAGAATGCAGATGAACCTTGTATCTGTTAATTACCTAATAACTATAAAACCATTTATACATAAACTGTTATGTGATGATCAGATCGATAACAAAAACTATTGTTTTTACTTCCTTGTTTTGTTCTTCAGTGGCGTCTCGTGCGAAATTCATGGGCGGTAATCCGGGAGTTAACGATTTCTGGGGTCGTCTCAATTATAGATAGATCATTTCACAAACATGTCTGTAAATTTCCCCCGAAAAAATGTAATCGTCAAGTTCGAGATACATTAATTTAGGTACCGCCTTTATGTAGTTAGCGTATCTGTGCAGACTGTGACTGAAATGGCAGGGGCCAACAAAAAGAAATTTATAAATTATTAAGAGAATTATTTAGCGATTGTAGGACAAACGGCACCCGGACAATCGGCACCCAGTGTTTTTTTGCAGAGGCGGACAAACGGCACCCAGTAAATTTGTTGAGGCGGACAAACGGCATCCGGTAAATTTGTTGAAGCGGACAAACGGCACCCGGTAAATTTGTCGACCCGGACAATCGGCACCCGATTAAATTGAAAACCCGGACAAACGGCACCCGATTTAAAGCTAAGAAACATTTAATGTTTGTTTTTGTTACCAATAAAGACAGTTGACACCTTGTTGGACTTTATCGTACTGATAAGTCTAATCCGCTAATTGGGTTGAAAAAAAAACAACTAAATG
>VMBQ01002120.1:112156-127874 GCA_007657795.1 Dreissena rostriformis | reverse complement strand
ATTGTATAGTACTCTACCTTCTGTAAAGCTGTTGCTGCATATTTATGTCGTGTTCTGAGAAAACTGGGCATAATGCATGTGCGTAAAGTGTCATCCCAGATTAGCCTGTGCAGTCCGCACAGGCTAATCAGGGACGACACTTTCCGCCTAAACTGGATTTTCGCTAAGAAGAGACATCATTTAAACGAAAAATTCCATAAAAGCGGAAATTGTCGTCCCTGATTAGCCTGTGCGGACTGCACAGGCTAATCTGGGATGACAATTTACGCACAAGCATTATGCCCAGTTTTCTCAGAACACGACACATATGTGAATGCCCTATTATACATTTTCCGATAATGTTCGATAATATTCGCACACTGTGGACATGACCATTTAAAACGATGATGTGACAATCAAACCATGCAGACCAGCCGCGTGACCAGTCATTATTTCCGTGAATCATCATCCATTAGGACATCACTGGTCAGCGATCACAATAAGCCAAGCCCGTTGAAACGTAACATAGTGATAATGCATTGACCAACGTGTGGCGAGCACAGAAACAATAAGAACATATGTGTCGTGTTCTGAGAAAACTGGGCATAATGCTTGTGCGTAAATTGTCATCCCAGATTAGCCTGTCCGCACAGGCTAATCAGGGACGACAATTTTGGCTTTTATGGAATTTTTCGTTTAAATGATGTCTCTTCTTAGCGAAAATCCACTTTGGGCGGAAAGTGTCGTCCCGGACTGCACAGGCTAATCTGGGATGACAATTTACGCACAAGCATTATGCCCAGTTTTCTCAGAACACGACACATATGTTCTTATTGTTTCTGTGCTCGCCACACGTTGGTCAATGCATTATCACTATGTTACGTTTCAACGGGCTTGGCTTATTGTGATCGCTGACCAGTGATGTCCTAATGGATGATGATTCACGGAAATACTGACTGGTCACGCGGCTGGTCTGCATGGTTTGATTGTCACATCATCGTTTTAAATGGTCATGTCCACAGTGTGCGAATATTATCGAACATTATCGGAAAATGTATAATAGGGCATTCACATATGTGTCGTGTTCTGAGAAAACTGGGCATAATGCATGTGCGTAAAGTGTCGTCCCTGATTAGCTTGTGCAGTCCGCACAGGCTAATCAGGGACGACACTTTCCGCATAAACTGGATTTTCGCTAAGAAGAGACATCATTTAAACGAAAAATTCCATTAAAGCGGAAATTGTCGTCCCTGATGAGCCTGTGCGGACTGCACAGGCTAATCTTGGATGACAATTTACGCACACGCATTATGCCCAGTTTTCTCAGAACGCGACACATATCAAAACAGTGAATGGACCCTGCATAGCAATCATGTGTACGCCATACACCATCAACTTGTATTAGAATGAGAATGCTAGGAGAAACGGTCCAAATACACCTATCTACACTTGGAGACTTTTCTAATGCATCACTTTTCAAACTTGAATATCTCAGTTATGAGTAAAGATATTGATTAAAAATTTTACATACGATAATTTGACTCCTTTCTATGCAAGCTCACGCTAAAATCATTCATCCGTGACGATTAGACGCTTTAGCACGTGGGGTAGGTGTGGTTCCATATTTTTGCTCGTGAAAATTGTGAAACGCGATATAATTTTAGTTTTATTTCAATTTAATTATTTAAGGTGGGTTCTTACACAAGGAAAACGTAAAATTAATTGACAAAACAATATAGCTCGTATGAATATTTAGGAGCGCAATCGCGCGCTTTGCATTCTGCAGGCTTCCACCACTTGCTAAAGCGTCGATCGTCACGGATGAATGATTTTATCGTAAGCTTGCACATAATGTAGTCAAATGATCACATGTGCAATTTTAAATAAAAAATATTTACTCATTACTGAGATATGTTAGTTTTAAAAGTGTTGCGTTAAAAAAGGAACCAAGTGTAGTAAAACGCGATATACATGTTATTCCAATTTAATTTCAATTTCATCATTCTAGGTGAGTTTTTACACAAGAAAAACATAACATTAATTAAAAATTATTATTTAACGTTGTACGAGTTTGCGAATTTGACTTTTGAAGTTACGTTTTTAATTTGTTAAGTTTTATATTTTGTTGTTTTTCAATTTCAATTAAATTTTCACGAACTATTAGATATGTGTTGAATTATTATTGGTCCAAATTTAAACACAATCCGTTCAAAAATAAGGGAGCTATATTGATATAATTAAGTGATGCGTTAGAAAAGTGTCCAAGTGTATTAGGTATAGCTTTAATGTAATGCAAGTTAATCAACCCATAATATGTAATAGTATATAACGAAATCGATATCTTAAAAAAAACACACATTTTAATTTCAAGACGAATGTGTTGTGTGTTTTTTTTTTTTTTTTTAATTTAAAAGTTAAATTGTGCAGACATGATGCCTGTATATCTGAATAAACATTAATCAATTTAAGTTTTAAAATATAACGTGAACCGTATTATTTGTACTTTAAACCTCGTTGAACCAGTTGTCACAACCCGTATACACATACGGTACAACATAGGTAGAGCATAATTTCGCATATGAATTTATTAAACCAAAGGACTTCATTTCGTTTTTTAGCGGCTTAAGTCGAATCGAATAAATAAAAACACAACTAGACTAATCCGGTGACACATGAAAATAAATAAAATAACCTCTGTAAGGTTGGCTATTTGATACACTTAAGAAGTGGTTGGTGTATACACACTCAAATCGAAGAGCTGACAGAGCTTTTGCACAAAATCTTGCAGAGTTCATGACCGTAGAAACCAACATCCATGTTATCCTAATTTATCAACATAGTTATAACTGACTTTCTTCCATCAACTATCAGCCTCGCTTAAGGTAAAGCCGGACTTAATAAATGTGCGTAAAGTATCGTCATAGATTAGCCTGTGCAGTCCGCACAGGCTAATCAGTGACGAACTTTTCGCTTTTATGAAATTTTTCGTTTAAAGGAAGTTTTTTTTTAAACGAAAATTCAGTCTAGGCGAAAAGTGTCGTCCCTGATTAGCCTGTGACTGTGACCCACACGTATTTAGCCCAGTTTTCGCATAAATCGGCTTACAATTGTCGCGAAGTACCGATGCATACTGCACTCATGTATATCGTGTAGCATTACTTGTTGGGCTCAGGTCAACAACGCCGAGCCACTTTTCATATCTTTTATATTGTCTCACTAAATTAGGCTTATAAAGCTAAAAAAAAACTCTTTCTTACATATCAATAAGACTATATCATGTATGTAGGAGTAACGGTCAAGTTTGGGACTCAAACATTTACTTGTAAAGGAGAAGATATTAACTACCAGTGTTGCATCAACTCGGTTAGTATAAACAAATAATTCAAGTGCGTGATGCTATCGTATTTGTAGCGGTAGTTTGATAATACGTAGGCTTTATCTGTGTTCTTACACACGAAACTTAAATTTACTCGAGTGTTTCCACGTAATCAGTTTCCGAATTAAAGCTATCATTTTTGGGGAATACCCAACATTACGCAACAACATAACTTGGCTATTTTCGCTATTAAGAGCAACTGTGAGTCATTTGGAAGTTAAAGGGCCTTGTTTACAACTTTACAGACTTCGGCATGTTTTAAGATGTCAACATCGGAACTGAAACTCAGAATAAAACAAGAACAAAATTAAAGAAAGTAAAAAGTTATCCCTCACCTGGGCTCGAGCCCACTAATAGTCTAGCGCCGAAACCACTCGACCATCCATGCTGCTACCAAACGATTTGTATTGAATACTTTAAAGCAATCCACATATAGACACAAAATATAACGATAACAACAGAACTCTCCAAATGATTCAATCGTTTCGCGTTTGTAACGCTTCATAATTTTATCAATTTTTAACGATGATTATTCGTGAACGAACATGTATTGTCGGTATGAGTCTTCGCCATTTGTGTTATTTCGCAAACTGATGTACATTGTAAATTTACTTTTTGAATCCGCGACAAAAAGTTTGCCAATTGTCATTTTGACAAACTGTGAACAAGTCCATTCATACGCGAGACATATAGACAGAGCTGCTTTCAAATAAATTTTATTGAAGAACATTTGTTTAATATTTTTGTCCCTCACATTATTATGCGTTTTGAAAGAGTTACAATAAAATATCGATCTGGCCTAAATATTCATAAAAAATCAACCTTCAACTGCCCCAGCAAGAGAGGAATTGTATTATTATATATTGTATTTTTGGACGAGGACTTATAGTTGAGGCCAATGGGCAAACGACAAACTATCTCATACAGTACAAAAACACAAGACTCAACAAAAGAGGGAGCAAACACAGAAAGAAGCTCACACCTAAAAATAAACATACCTCAAAATCATTATGACTCAACATTTTTGTTCAAGTCATAAAGACACGACCTCGTTCACATACGTTCAAACATGCATTCACGTTTACTTTACGTTCATCTGAGTTATTCTGTGTGTATTTGAACCATCTTTTCATATGGAAATAACATCCATTCTTCTTATTTAATAAATCGTAAGTCTGCTATTTTGCTTTTCATCGAACAACAATCAACGATTCATAAGTGTAAGCCTTTAATTAACCCTGGAATGTCATTTGTTGTTATATTCAAAACACATTTTCATCAAGGAGTGTCTTTCATTCAATGCATTTACGTACAATTCATTATCAGTCTAATAAATGAGACGTTGAATGCGAAGGGAGACATATTCGTATTGCGAATATTACAAATAAATGATGTAGCTTAATATTTACAAAAAGCTAAACTTGTTTTGCTAAGCGCATAATTCGATTATGGTAATGTTCACTGTTTTTTTCAATTGCTTATCCACCGCTTCATATGTTGGTAAATTATTAATTAATTGCTATCAATCAACGCATGTTTTGTTTTAAGTGTTCCATACAAGATGCATTTAATCGCATCCTTGTTTAATATTATCTGTTCTTGTATTTTTATGTTCACTTTGCTATGTTAACGTAACCAATTTTCTATCGAAGGCAAAATGGAGGTGAAACCCCTACCCCCGTGCGTACTGCTTTAATTCTGACCCTGCGTAATGCGTACTACCTTAATTTTACCCTTCGTACTTAGTACCTTGAAACAAAGATTATTTTAAACAAGAAAACAGCAGTAGACCATAGCGTTCATTATCGCTTATAGTTTTACGTTCAACATGTGTATACCGATACACATTTTAAACTGTATATGATAACATTTAAATTGTGTTTTGATATGCAATTCTTAATAATATTGTTACACGCGCATGCACTAAGAGTAAAACACATTGAAAGTAAGAACTAACAAAAATGCTGACAACGGTACTGTAGTCTTGTTAATAACAGTCTTCTTCAAATAAGGATAAATCCATAAAAATGACATTTAAAAACAATTATTTAAGTTGATATTTTAATTATGCGTAGGAAAAAACGGATTTTGCGAACTGCGTACCGGACGCAAATTTCTGTGTGCGGCCTTAATCCAACTGAATATCGCTTACAAAAAGGATGTTTCTTTTAATACCGACATTTTGGTTCAGGAAAAAAACTGAAAAATAAAAAGTGTGTTTAGGAAACGAATTAATAATAATAGAGATGTTTTTCATAATGCTTCTTACTTTCGAAAGGAACTGAACCACCAAATAAATTTATTTTTACTATATTTGTAACATTGTTACACTCAGTTAGCATGCGTTACAATTTTATGAACAAACGTTGTCTCCGTGGCTCCTTACATAACAATATTATGTTCAGATGTCGTCCTCTTTCCGATCTTACTTTACAATATTTTGAACATATGTTGTTTTTTTGGGTCCTTTCTTTACAACAGTATGTTCAGATGTTGGATTGTGTGGTATTTTCTTAACAGAAGTGTGCACATAATGTTTCTGTCTTGTTTTTTTTCTGTACAACATCGCACATACATATTTGCTTCGTTGGTCGTTATTGTACTTTATTTCATTTGACTTATTTACTCATCATTTTTTTTTCAAACATTGTATCTGTTTTATTTTCTCTTTTGGTAATCGCTGCAAAACCCCGTAAGCATCACTTATGTTTAAACTTTAATCCACATCATTAACTTTGTGTTAATGTCTTTTCATTTTTTGTCACTATTGTACACATATTATCGTTCATGCTTCTTCCTCAACAATAATATGTTATGTTCTTCTATACATTTATGTGTTTTCTGTCCATATCGTGCAATGTTTGTTTTACTTTCTGGCACTTCCTTTACAGTATTTTATGTACATACATTGTATATTCCTTCCCCTGCCCGTACATTACATTAATCATGTATGTCCTTGTCTTGCCGGGTCCTTACTTTACCCATTCATGCGATCATGTGTTACTTTCTTGTCCTTATTTTTCCCATCTCTATACATACGTGTTCTGCCTTGGTCCTTACTTTACCAATTTGTGTGCATATCTGTTATGTCCAGGTCATTGCTTTTCATTTTCAATCCAAATTTTAAAGAACACATTTATTAAATTATCATCGACGTACTAATTTCAGTGATCTTAAGTTTTTTCAAATGATATTCTAAATGGGTTATTATAATTGTAATGTGTGCACGAGCTTTTCAAATTTGATTATTGCGCAAAAAATTTCAACAAATAATTGCCCTATTACTATGGTAAATATTGTATTTTATTGTATTTAATATAGCTGTCTTTTGGTGATGAAATGTGAATGGAACCATAATCAGTGATCTTTGTGGAATAGTAATCGTGCAAGTTTAAACACAATATTTTGTTTAAAATATATTCAATCGATGTATACCTATATGAAAAAAATAAATCTAATATCAGATTAAATAATCCATTAGAAATTATGCACGATTTTCAACTCTGATTTGAAATGCTGAAATCAATACTATGCTGAAATCAAGCTAAGTTTATTCATCGGGGGTTAATTTTGACAATATACGCCTTATGATAGGATAAATGAAGTATCTAGTTATGTTTGTGTGAGTAATATTGCATTTCCTTGAAAAAAAAAATGACTGCACGTGTATGTTCCAGTAAGAATGACGGTACAAATAAGTACATGCATATACATGACCACTTTACACTCGTACGCGACCTTGCTAATTTCTGGGAAACACATGGTATGCGATAATTACGTCAATCTTTACATGGGCTATGCTTTTCATTCATTCATTAATTATAGGTTTCGAAAACAACTGAAATTTGCACACGTGTGCGCATTCGTGCAAGCTGTCGCATCACGTTTCATTGCTGTATATTTTTGCTACAATGTATTGATCTATAGAATGAAATATAACTCGGTTAAACTCATTCAAACACATGCCAGATCTGAAGTATAAAGACATTGACCCTACTCAGTTAAACTCCTACATACACAAGACAGATATGGTGTCCAATACATGAATGCAAGAAATGTTGTCTTAGACATTAATGCCTTTTATTGTGTCCGAGGCATTAATGCCTTATATTGTGCCCAAGACATTAATGTCAGATCTGGTGTGCAAGCCATTAATGCCTTATGTTGTGTCCAAGACATTTAAGCCTTATATTGTGTCCAAGACATGTATGCCATATCTGGTGTCCAATATATTTATGCAAGATATGTTGTTTTTTTAGACAGTAATGCCTTATATTGTGCCCAAGACATTAATGCCAGTTATGGTGTCCAATACATTAATGCCAGATATGGTGTCCAATACATTAATGCGAGATATGGTGTCCAATACATTAATGCCAGATATGGTGTCCAATACATTAATGCGAGATATGTTGTCCAAGACATTCATGCCTTATATTGTGCCCAAGACATTAATGTAAGATATGTTTTCTTAGACATTAATGCCTTATATGGTGCCCAAGACAGTAATGCCTTATATTGTGCCCAATACATTAATGCCAGACATGGTGCCCAATACATTAATGTAAGATATAGTGCCCAATACATTAATGCAAGATATGTTGTCTTAGACATTAATGCCTTATATTGTGTTCAAGACATTAATGTCTTATATTGTGTCCAAGACATAAGTGCCAGATCCGGTTTCCAAGAAATTAATGCCAGATCTGTTGTCCAAGACATTAATGCCAGATCTTTGTCCAAGACATAAATGCCAGATCTCGTGTCCAAGACATAAATGCAATATCCAGTGTCCAATACATGAAAGCCAGATCCGCCTTAACTGGATTTTCGCTAAGAAGAGACATCATTTAAACGAAAAATTCCAAAAAAGCGGAAATTGTCGTCCCGGATTAGCCTGTGCGGACTGCACAGGCTAATCTGGGATGACAATTTACGCACAAGCATTATGCCCAGTTTTCTCAGAACACGACACAATTATCGCCATGAAAGATAGGCATTCCGATTCGCCTTTCAACAGTAAGTACGTAATTAGAACATTATCATTATTCCTCATTCTGCCGCATCGATTATCACTTTCTCTTGGTTTGTGGGAAAGCCGCCGAACAAAGTGCTCGCGAATGCATCTTTTATTATTGATTTTAAAAGTATGCTGATGCACAGATGTAACTGTTTTGCTACATAAATGAATGTAGAATAAAGTTGTATAAAACATTTTTACTAGTGATTTTATATGAATAGTATAATCATGCTTTTTGTTTTCCGAATCAATCTATGTTTAGTTCAAACAGAAAAACTACAGCATTTTAACGGAGTTATTTTTTTATGATATTTAAAGGGCGTGTTTGTGCAAAAAGGTAAATCGGGATTTGTGATAAACTTATTCTACTTAATCAGTCCTATTGCTTTTATTTAACCTTCANCCGGGACGACACTTTCCGCCTAAACTGGATTTTCGCTAAGAAGAGACATCATTTAAACGAAAAATTCCAAAAAAGCGGAAATTGTCGTCCCGGATTAGCCTGTGCGGACTGCACAGGCTAATCTGGGATGACAATTTACGCACAAGCATTATGCCCAGTTTTCTCAGAACACGACACAATTATCGCCATGAAAGATAGGCATTCCGATTCGCCTTTCAACAGTAAGTACGTAATTAGAACATTATCATTATTCCTCATTCTGCCGCATCGATTATCACTTTCTCTTGGTTTGTGGGAAAGCCGCCGAACAAAGTGCTCGCGAATGCATCTTTTATTATTGATTTTAAAAGTATGCTGATGCACAGATGTAACTGTTTTGCTACATAAATGAATGTAGAATAAAGTTGTATAAAACATTTTTACTAGTGATTTTATATGAATAGTATAATCATGCTTTTTGTTTTCCGAATCAATCTATGTTTAGTTCAAACAGAAAAACTACAGCATTTTAACGGAGTTATTTTTTTATGATATTTAAAGGGCGTGTTTGTGCAAAAAGGTAAATCGGGATTTGTGATAAACTTATTCTACTTAATCAGTCCTATTGCTTTTATTTAACCTTCATAAATTATTAGCAGTTAATGTTAATACGGTTTTTCTATGTCTTTAATTACTTAGACATGTTCTACGATCTTTCGTTTGAGGGAGCTCTGAAACGGATGCCCTTCGTGAGGGTGCGGAGTGAGAAGCTTTTTGAATGCTGTGATATTAATTGATGTATACAAACAAACATTGACTTAGAGTTGATTTGCAGATTTTCTTATTAAATTGTAATTATAAAACGCGTTTTATGACTTTTAAGGATTTTTATGATTCTAGTTTATCATCGACACCATAAGGGACCTCACAATTGCCATTTCAAAGAATGGTTCATAGATGACCCACCACCCCCACCCCGCCATGTCATTTATTTATATTTAGGGGAAGTATAGAAAACGGGTTTAAATATTAAACCTATCACAGGATCACTACGAAACATGTTCAGTGTTGCAAATGAAACCACATTTATTGATCAAAACCAACCAACACATTATCGCCGTTTTATAATGCTAATTTTGTTGGATTGGCTGATTTAGGACTGTTACGTATTTAGGCACTGCACGAGTTACAATTTTAAAGTTATTATCTACATCAAACACACACCAGGAAACCCGATACCTTGTGAGCAGCGTAATACCATTCGAGCAGCGTTGTGTATTTTAGCATGAACTTACATATGGTAAGTAGGTATTGGCCTACATGTAGAAAAAAATCCTGACAAATTTTCTTAAAAAAAATAGCGAAATGTGGCTCCCTGAAGTAGAAGATCGGGCAAAATGGGCCATGTTTAGGCATTTAGGGGAGAAAAACTGCTTTAATGTGCAAGCCACTACAATAATTAAAGGATTTATACAAACTTACACATGTCTGCCATAAGCTCTCAGCAGGGTTTCTCAAGAAAACTATTTCTTGTGGAGAAATTTGCGTTTTTAATGACCATGTTGGGAAAACATGAATACCATCTGGAGAAGACCAGGAAACATTATGTGAGCAGCGACTTTATCATTCTTTTTCGTGACGTTGGTTACACAACACTATATACGATATAAAAAATACTTTTTCTTCTGTCTTCTTTCAAGTGCTATTGTTACCCTTTTTTGGATATAAGTAATACGAAAAACACTCCGTTTGCATTTTAATATAGCATATAGTCTTGTATTGCAATAAATCATATGTTTTTGGTGTATTTAAATTCACGAAGCACTCGTACATATATTATTCTAAGTACTCGTAGCAGCAATAGAACTACCCGGTAGATATTTTATAATTATTAAGTGAGGTATCATGGAAATCGTCTAATTATTGAGTGAGGTATCATGGAAATCGTCTATGTGTTACATTTGAGCCTCGCGCTGCGAAAATGGGGTTTAATGCATGTGCCTTAAATGGATTTTTGCTAAGAAGAGACTTTTTTACTCGAAAAAAATCATAATAGCGGAACGTGTCGTCCTCAATTAGCCTGTGCGGACTGCACATGCTAATCTGGGACGACACTTTACGTACATGCTTTAAACCCCTTTTTCAAAGAGCGCGACTCATTTGTTCATTAACACTGATCATATTGACTATGTTGACTATGTTTGCCTCGATGTTTCTCGTTCAGATGCTCGTGCTGTCGGTGGCTGTACAGTCTGTACGGGGAGTGCCTCGTGATCATGTGCACCATTCTGCACGTGTTCATGACCGCCGCGGACATCCTCATACTTCTAGAAATCATACATGGTAAGGATGATACTGATGTAACCGTTTTATAAAACATTTTGTAATGCAAAGTTCAAATTACGTCCGAAACTGAGTTTATGTGTAAAATTATATAGCAAATATAGAAAAGTTCATGTTTGAGTGAGAAAGGGACAAGCTATTATGGCGTTATGTTGATTTGGTTTGAAAAAAACAACATGTGTTATGCTGCATTTGTTAGGTTTGAATATATTGTTGGTAAATTGATAACTTGAATACTCACCTTAATCTATATACGCCCTATGATCTTACAATACATGTGTCCAAATATTTGGACGCTCGTGGCATTATGAAATATTTTCCAATGTTCAGTGTGAACATTATTTATTATCTATATGAGGAACGCTCTGGGAAATCAGGGTTTAGGGCATGTGCGGTAGGTATTCCATGTTAGCATGTGCTGTACGTGTGGGCTAATCAAGGATGACACTTTCCGTTGTTATTGAATCTTTTGTCTAAAGCAAGTCTCTTCTAAACGAAAATCCACTCTCGGTGGAAAGTATTGTCCCAGATTAGCCTGTGCGGACTGCAATCTGGGACGACACTTCACGCCCATGCATTTGGTCCGATTTCCGAGAGCGCGGCTCATAAAAACAACTGAATGATCAGAATGCGCTGATGTTTCGAAACAAAAGCACCATGTCAAATGACAACATATATATATATATGGACAATCATGATAAACATAACAACACGTAGTTATGTTATTAAAAGTGTTTCGCTAGTATATGTAATGTATCGGATACCTGATCGAACATGGAAACAAGAAACTGGACATGATTTTATTGCATTGACTATACACTGTATACAGTTCGATTTACACATTTATTCACTTTTATCTCAAATTGTGGTATGCATGGTACATATACAATGTATATACATGTAATTGACATACCCTTACAAGTTGGCCAACATTAACACATAAAGATATTCCAAATAAAATTTTCCTGATTTTAAGAGTTTCAATGACAATCACGAAACATATTTTTGATGTTTCAAAAGAAATTATTATTACCGATTCGTTCAATCAAAACTTAAATGTTTTATACCACATTCAACTATATTTAAATATTGCATCGTTCATCATAACCTCCCCTTTGCCTCGACAGTTCCGGAGAAGACTCCCGTGACGGTGACCACGCCCTCAAGCAACAACGCCACGAGCATGGGAACCAACAGTTCCGACCCAGGGCGGTGTCAGGAGGATATGCATGATAACCTCAAGCTGGCTGTTATAATCATGCGATATGGGACACTCGCCTTATCCGCAGCGTTCCTCGTTGAGGTATTCAGTTTATACGGCTTACATGTTAAGAAGCATAAGAGCCTCGCTCTATGAAAAGGGGGTTAAATGCATTTGCGTAAAGTGTCGTCCCAAATTAGCCTGTGCAGTCCGCACAGGCTAATCAGAAACGACACTTTCCGTTGTTATTGTATTTTTCGTTTGAAGGAAGACTCTTCGTGACAAAAATCCAGTTAAGGCGTAATGTTTCGTCCCTGATAAGCCTGTGCGAACTGCACATGCTAATCTGGGACGACACTTTACGCACATGCATTAAACCCCCTTTTCACAGAGCGTGGCTCATACAGAAAGTATTGGCATAGTCTTGCCATGTCTATCAATATCGTAGCTATAGTAACAAGGACAACGATTATGACTTTTTAATTAAAAGACTATCGCCTTACCAATTAGGCCATACCCACTTGTATATTTATACGTTCATAATTCATTTTATGTAAGTGACTTATGTGTTTTCTACCATTTTCGACAAAAACAACAGAAAATTACTTAAAATTATTCCGCAAATAAGGGTAACACACGCTTTAAAATTACATTTTCTTCATTTAATAATGTATAAACACACAACGTACATTAGTTTATAGGTATATATCAGAAGAGGTATGTCAGCCACTGTTCTTGTAAAACAAAAATCCGTGACAAAAATGGGAAAATTGTCAATTTGTCAAACTTTGAAAATGCCCTTTAATTTAAGCACTGGAGAAATCTACAGTGAGAATGCTGGCAACCTGCATTTGACTACTGTGCATCGTAATGTTGTAAAACGGTCTTGTTCTCAAACATTCTTAATGTAAGCAATACATGTTTTCTCAATTACAGATTATTTGTAGACTGAGCTTCTCTTTGTTGAATTTCTTCCGAGATGCGTGGCAGGTGAGTAGAGACAGAATTGAATATGATTGAGCCGCGCTCTGGGATAAATGCATGTGCGTAAAGTGTCGTCGGAGATTAGCCTGTGCAGTACGCACAGGCTTATCGGGTATGACACTTTCCGCCTTTATGTTTTTGTTTTCGTTTAAAGGAAGTTCTTCTTAGCGAAAATCCCGTTTATGCGGAAAAGTATCGCCCTTGATTTTCCCAGAGCGCGGCTAAAATTGCGTTTTTCAAGTGGCAATCGTCTGAACCCACGATGGCTCAAATACGCTATGCTTATTGAACGCCCCAGGGAAATTTGGCTGTTTGCCTCATTAATTATAACTCAGACTTTTATCATAGGAAAGATTCTCGTGTGCATGTAATATTTTGTAGACGGTTAGTATAAGAGTATCTAAGAAAACAACGATGCTATCAACTTAGCATTTTATTGGTTCAGTGACTAAATCAGCATTGAAATTCAGCCAATGAAACCGGCTTTTACCTTTACCCGCTCAATTAAAAAAAAAATAGGTTTCTATACTCTATTATAAGAGTGTTGATTGTTTCTTATAATGGCATTTATCAAGAAGCGGATCATGAATATGAAAACTAATTTTTAACAGCCAATTCCCCCACTGTATATAATTGGAGTGATACATATCCAATTAACCCGGTAATGGGTTTTGACAAAGTTCAGTAATATGAATATAGAATTTAAACAATTTGCCCACATCCAAAATAATGTATATTTAGTATTATTTACATATTTGTATTATTTAATAACATGTACTGTTCAATTTATACACGTTATTCGTAAAGGAGTTATGCCGATTTAATATTTACCCGTCATTTCGGATCAAGTTTTCAATGTCAAATCAAGTTACCTCTGTTTAAAAAAAAAAGAGTTCAATATTTAACATTTTAAAGCAATACTTCATGAGTTTATGTAAAAAGACCTACCGGTACGCATGGAACAACAAGCGACTGTTGGTTTTATTGAGCTTTAGTAACGCGGACCATGGATCAATGAACATGTGTGACTATTTCTAGGTGATGGACCTTGTTATAGTATTATGTAGCCTGGCGGCGGAAGTGACGCTGTACGTGCTGCGCGAGGAGAAGAAAGTCTGTTACCACCCGGCCACTGAGGCGGCCGCGTTCGTTGTGATTCTGAGATTGTGGCGAATACCCCGCACGTGCAACAGTAAGTTGCCTTCGGAGGAATGAGAATTACATGCTTATCACAATGGTATGATGGGTGATTTCTGTCATTTCCGGTCTGACGTGCTGACGCCGATACGCCACCACACTAGAACGAAGTGGAAGATGTCACCTACCATACCATTGATATGGTGATAGTGCCGGTATTCGGTATTTATACCCCAAAAACATTTTGCGGACACATAATGAACTATTCAAGCTGTACGTATTTAATATTTCAGGATACAAAGGAATTTCAGTCCCGGTTTCGACTGATCGATGATCAATGTAACACGCCATATTAATAGACGGAAACTAGCCGGTTGTTTTCATAAAGCGAACCTTTATAATTTGTGATAATCCGTTTCTCATCTTGATGTAACCAACACATAAATAAATAGTAAACTCCCGGGCCGAGTATATAAAACAACGATTAAAATTGCACGGGGCCAATTCTTGTTCTACAACTTAAAACTTATTGTTATAACACATCATCATAATGGCCCCTGCTTTGGCTGGACGATAGATGGGCAAGTTGTTTTATCCCATTATCAGACGTTATTATCAGGCATTGACGGTATAACACCCCATGGAATAAACTAGCCTCTTTCTCACCTTGTTGAATAGACCTGTCGCATGCACGCTTACCCCAATGGCAACTTTAATCCAATGATAATAACAATAAAGTTACAACGATATACACTTCCAGTGTCTGTTCTTAAGGTGTTATGCATGACAAACACACAATCCGAAATACGTTTTGGATTCGTTCGATGCTTTAAACAAATATTTTACTGTTAAAAAACCACCACGTCCATATTGTTGTCCCAAAATATTTCGTCACCGAAATGACGTCACACGAGATACGTCATAAATTGCGTCATCAATGAATGAAAATAAAAATACGGAAAGCTGGTTCAGTAATATGTTTTAAAGAAGATGCAATTTAGGATGATATGTTATAAACGATAACATTCACGATGCGCCTCAATTATGCGTCACCCTTGTGAAGTGTATTGGAAAGGTTACACTCAACTATGTGTCACAGCGTGCGTAGGAATACACTACTTCCTGTTGACCGGAGATGGAAAAATTTATTCGACCCTGCTTTATTTGGTCAATGTTTGCAACAGAGGCAGGATAAAAGAAAATATTGCGTTCTTGTGTTTTAAATTCTGAGCTTCGGAACTCAAAAAAAATAAGTATGTTTTATTTTTTCCCGTGTTAACTCCCAAAGCTTTCAAT
>VMBQ01002120.1:90389-110644 GCA_007657795.1 Dreissena rostriformis | reverse complement strand
GATTTTGAAATCATTTGGCACATTTGTTCACCATCATTGGACGGTGTGTCGCGCGAAAAAATTACGTCAATATCTCCAAGGTCAAGGTCACACTTTGAGTTCAAAGGTCAAAAATGACCATAAATGAGCTTGTCCGGGCCATAACTATGTCGTTCAATGTGAGATTTTAAAATCATTTGGCACATTTGTTCACCATCATTGGACGGTGTGTCACGCGAAATAATTACGTCGATATCTCCAAGGTCAAGGTCACACTTTGAGTTCAAAGGTCAAAAATGGCCATAAATGAGCTTGTCCGGGCCATAACTATGTCATTCATTGTGAGATTTAAAAATTACTCTGTACATTTATTTTGTTCACAGTCATTGGATGGCGTGTCATGCGAAAGAATTCAAGAGTTCAAAGGTCAAAATGGCCATAAAAGAAAATGGCATTATAATTCTAAAAAATGCCATAAATAGGCTTCTCTTTTTTGAGACAGCATGCAAAATATTCTGTGTCAATGCAGCATGTGCGGGTATACGTC
Organism: Dreissena rostriformis; assembly: GCA_007657795.1. Taxonomy (NCBI): domain Eukaryota; kingdom Metazoa; phylum Mollusca; class Bivalvia; order Myida; family Dreissenidae; genus Dreissena; species Dreissena rostriformis. The sequence goes on along the minus strand of VMBQ01002120.1, from coordinate 110,118 downwards.
ATGTCTGTGACAAAGCTCTAGTTAATACTCGCTCACTTTTCCGTTCAGTTCGAAGACAGCAGTACCGGAACAAGATCGAGACCGAGATCAAGTACTGGCGCCAGTTCAAGGCGGACTCGGAGAGGCAGAGGGGTCAGCTGGAGACCATGTACAGAAGCCAGGTGATGGAGCTACATCAGCTGAGGAAGGTGATCAAACAGAACAGCATCGCCGAGCAGGAGCACCCTGGTATGGCGGACTGGGGTAGGGTGGTATGGGAATCGGGTGGGGATGGATGGGGATGGAGAGGGACGGGATGGGGAAGGATTGGGATAGGGGTAGGGAGGGATGGGGATAGGGGCAGGGAGGGATGAAAGTAGGGAGAGATGGGGATGGGGAGGGATTGGGATAGGGATGGAGGCATTGGGATGGGGGTAGGGAGTGATGGAGAACAGCATCGCGATGCGGAACACAATGGTAAAGGGGAGTGGGTAGAGAAGGAAGAGGATGGGGTGGGGGAGATATTGGGCTACGGAACAGCATCACCGTGGCTGAGCACACTTGTAAAGGGTAGTGTGATAGGGAGGGATTGAGTGTGGTTTTTAAAGAATATTTTAAACTCTTCCCACTCGCCTGCTGTCAATCAAACTAAATAAGCAGCCAATCAGATGCCGCTTTTTTTTGCCACCAACAGACGGTTCCTGAACTTGGCAGCTATTGTTTAATGAAGTTTCAATTGGTCCAAATCACATATTTTTCTCTGTGCGCTTAAAAACGCATTTTGAACGCACGTACTCTTTTATAGCTTAACCGATAAACGTGTGATCTCAACGTGTGTTGATTGGGTAATATAGAAGACTAATAAAAAATGTATTGATATGCGTGGAATCTTCTAATGTAACGGTGAGTATACTCGTCGGAACACATCATTTAGAGATGGTTAAAATTCCGGGTGGTGACCTTCGAGGTAGCCAAATGTGTTCAACATTTATTTTAAATTATCAAAAAAAAAAATCACAAGTCATATCACGTGCTGTTACTAGCGCATGCGCTTTCGTATTCAATGATTTAAGGGTGATGCGATAACATTGCTGATATTTTTTACGGAAGCGTCGATTTGTGGTACTTGTATTGAATTCAATTTATGTATTCGTTTTTTAATCAAATAAGAACTGAATCTTTAAAATATTTTGGTAACACTACAAAAATTTAAGGTCAGAACGCCGCCTTAATGTTGTAGATTATTATAAATCCAATGCAGTTCTTTAGTTGCAAATGAAATGTGTACAACAGTAGTTACTTCTAGTGAACAGCATCTTTGATATGATAATGTCAAATGAGCAGAGTCATGCGAAAATGTGTCTTGTGCAATATGCGGCTAACGTAGCTCAAGACCTGCGCACGCATTCGCATGGTTTTGCCAGCTTGCAGCTCCTGACCAGACTGCGCGATTGCTCAAATGCTGTTCATGTTTTGTTGAAATCATCTGATGGAATTTCACTGCACGTTCCTTTGTTTTCGCCCTGTCATAAAAACTGAGATGAAGTATTAAACTTGGATATACGTGACTTATAATTTGGCTGCGTGTTCAGGTTGAGGCGAAATAATCCACCTATGTGCAATGCGACGCACTGTGGTTGCATGAATATGGTTTGCATTCATAAGAGTCCAAGTATCAATATGATTACACGTTATTTCCATTTCAGAAACTGTTTTGAACGAAACAAAACATATCGCTAACGGAGTTGCCAAACCATGGACAAACGGTGACGTCACGGATGGCGTCGCAAAAACGCACGCGGTGACGATTCTTTTAGAAGAGACTAAACCTGCAAAAGCACCGTCATCGTCAGATTTGGAACGTAACGACTCTGATAACAGTAAGACAAACGAATCGGGAATCGAGGTGAATGACTCGTTTAACGAGGCGGACAAAGTAACCAGTGCAATAGTTAAACCTCCTCGACAGAACCTGAGAGACAAGGCGCGGTCTGTGGTAGTGCAAGAGGACGACGCGTTCGACAGCGATGGATCGGAGATTCCTGTGGTAGACGTCATCAGTGTTCAGGAAGTGGAGGTACAAATTGAGGCGACGAGCAGACAAAACCGGTTATCCTCAGAGACCGTTACCAAGGAGATTGCTGACGCTTTTTCCGTGAGGAGTGTCGAGTTAAGAAGTAAGTAGTTTGGCACATGTGTTCTTGTGTTCCTTCAAACTGCATGCGGTTAATATGCGCGATTTTTTATCCATAAGAAATAAATGTTGACTAACGTAAATCTTTATTTTATTTACACGGGCCTAAAAATTACATTTTTAGAATTTGTTGTATTGTAGTAAACATATTAATTAAATAATTTATGAACATGTATTTTTAAATAAACATGAACGTGAATATCGAATGTAATAATATTAAGCAATATCACGATGAACAAGAATTCATTTGTATTGTATTGTTAATAAATATATAATATATAATTGAGTCGCGCTCTGAGAAACGGGGATAAATGCATGTGCTTAAAGTGTCGTCTCAGATTAGCCTGTGCAGTCCGCACAGGCTAATTAGGGACGACACTTTTTTCCTAAACTGGAGTTTCGCTTAGAGACTTTCTTTAAACGAAAAATACCATAAACGCGAAAAGTGTCGTCCCTGGGTAGCCTGTGCGGACTGCACAGGCTAATCTGGACGACACTTTACTCACATTAATTAACTCAGTTTTGCCTGAACGCGGTTCAATTATATTGAGCAAAATAACTGAAGTAATACAAGGCGCATTCCTGTTTGTTTCGTGCAAACCACTGTATCAGTTCGTGTTGTCACTGGCATGACTGTAATCTTGTCTGACTTACTTTTCTTACAATATTATGGTTCGCGTCTTGATAGCGTTAATGGTTTGTTTAAGAGCCTTGTTCAAAGTTTGGAAAATGACAATTATTTGTTGTCACGGATACAAAAAAAAAATAATGTATACATTTTATTCAGACAAGCAAAATAACACTCCTGACTGAGGAAAAGGTTAAACATATGAATATGTTCGATAATTGGTTATCATCCATCGAACTCGGAAAAAAATAATAATGTGTTCGTAACGCTATTCATCCATAATTTCGCAAAAACTTGTTTTGCCGAGATAGCGTTAACCCTTTGAGCGCTGGAACCGGATTTTGAAGGCCTTTGCAAACAGTTTGGATCCAGATGAGACGCCACAGAACGTGGCGTCTCATCAGGATCCAAACTGTTTGCTATTCTGATAGTATTCTTTGGAAAAAAAAATCGAAGAAAATGCTAATTTTAGAAATTTAGCAGACAACATTTTAGCAGACGACAAATTTCCCAGCATGCAAAGGGTTAAAATTACCAACAAAATTGAAAAGCCATTGTGGCAAAGTGGTCACGAGTTAGCTTTTGCTTCTAGAGTTTCCGGGTTCATACATCAAAGCCTGCATGTTGTACGTCTTTTTCTTGTTAATATAAGTATTTAAAACTATTACAAATATAACAGTTTTGGTATTATAATCATTTTATGACATTTGTTAAAAACACGTAAATCTGTGAACAAGTCGTTTTCAATGAACACTTTATAAATAATGGCAGTTAAATAAATGTATTGTAAACTTCAAACACCCGAAATAGTGCACCGAGTCGTATTTCAATTACAACAAAGTTGTGTACGTTATTACATGTTTTAAAGTTTTTGTTTAAGTGGCCCATTTTGTATATTAGTCTTGTTAGACCTGTATAGCAGCCAACACCGCAGTGTACTCCCCGTTTGACTTTACATCACCAATGATCCTCGTAGTGCAAACATGTGTATTGTGACATATGCGACAAGCGCAGTTCCAGACCAGCCTGCGCATTCGCGGAGTCCAGTCAGCAGCTACCATGTCCGTTAATGAGACCAGGAAACCTGACGTGACTTTAAAGTGGACAGGGTAGCTCCTGAAGAAAATGCTCCGATGCGCAGGCTGGTCTGCAGCTACGCTTGCCGCATATTGCAAAACTCCCATTTACGCGGCTCAAATATCGGTCAAAACAATGTTAAAATTACCGGCGTCTCCTGTCTGTAGGGAAGTCTAGTTTCGAAGGCACATTCTTTGTGAATCGTGGGTACGCCACCGAGGAAGACGACGTCACAGATTTAGACGGTACTCGGACGTATAGAAGTGCCGTAAGTGACGTCACGAAGTTTTAGTTTCTCTATCGCATTCATGTAGTTTTCCACACACACACACAAAAACGGAATATAAAACATGTCAATTTACCAATACATTCCGCGCTTACAGCGTATATTTTAGGCAAAGTGAATCAAAAGTTGACATTCGGATCTCCACAACTTTGGAAAAAAAATGTACTACTTAGGTACAAACAACACTGATCCCAAATTATATACCAACTGACGTTTCATTCCGAAAATTTAAGTCGGTACGGTAGTGGATTTGTGAAAAAATGGGTTAGCTTGATTTGTACCTACGTATTAGTGGGGTTTTCCAAATTCTATTAGGGTCATCATCTGGGGAATATATGTGGCGTGTTCTGAGAAAACTGGACAAAATGCATGTGCGTAAAGTGTCGTCCCAGATTAGCTTGTGCAGTCCGCACAGGCTAATCCGGGACGACACTTTTCGCCAAAACTGGATTTTCGCGAAGAAGAGACATCATTTAAACGAAAAATTCCATAAAAGCGGACATTGTCGTCTCTAATTAGCCTGTGCGGACTGCACAGGCTAATCTGGGATGACAATTTACGCACAAGCATTATGCCCAGTTTTCTCAGAACACGAGACATATAATCATCGTAGGTGTACATTGTTATACTTTGTAGTGCGCTATTATTATTATTTGAAATTTCAACAAACGCTTGTATTCTTTTCGTGTAATAACTTGGACATATGCATCTTTTCTTTACACTTCGTCACTTTATGGATTGGCAGTGATAGTTTATTGGCAGTCTTTTCTTTCCAGGTACTTCGCTAGTCGTTGTTTTAATATTTGTGATCTAGTTGCATAACATTTTGTACATTGATATGAGCCTCGCTCTGTGAAAAGGGGGTTTAATGCATGTGCGTAAAGGGTCGTCCCAGATTAGCCTGTGCAGTCCGCACAGACTAATCAGGGACGACACTTTCCGCCTCAACTGGATTTTCTTCAAGAAGAGTCTTCCTTTAAACCAAAAATACAATAAATGCGGAAAGTGTCGTCCCTGATAAGCCTGTGCGGACTGCAACGGCTAATCTGGGACGACACTTTACGCACATGCATTAAACCCACTGTCCACTGATTGAGGCCCATATGTATATGTATTCATGTTATTGTCTCATAATACCCAACAATGAATTGTCATTTCAGGACGGGATTCCGATGACGGACTTGTAATGAGGCTGTAGTGAGGCTGTAGCGAAAGTCCTTGTCCCGAACACGCGCCAAACAGCAATATACAAAAAGAATGTTAGAAACGATTTAAAAAAAAACGCGAATGAAAATGATCAAAAAGTTCGTTGACAACATTAATCTCTTATTTATTTACATGTTGATATCGAAAATTGATATTTTATTTCCGTGTAGGTAAATCATTGCGAACTTTGAACTTTGTCCAGGAACTTTTCGATCACCCGTGTATTATCATTTCTTATGATATTAGTTATAAAATGGCATTTTATTTCAACATATTAATGAAATAAAATATGTGCATTTACATGTTAAAAAGGAGCAACGAAAGTAACTCAATATAAAGGCCTATATTTTCTTAAATATATTGTTTTAAATCCCGATAAAAGACCGTATATTACTTTATACATTTTGTGGCATTTTATTTCGAAATCTTTATGAAATTTAATATGTGCATTTAAAAAAGAGTAACAATATGAATTTATTATAAGGGCCTATATTTTCTGAAATATATTGTTTTAAACCCAGATAAAAGACCGTATATTACATTTAATTCCTTGAACATAGACAGCGCGTAGGCGTTATGCTATGGCAACTGATACTTCAGAGAGGTTTATGGATTTACATGGTTACTGACTTATGCTCATATATTTCTCAGATAACTGATACATGGCGTCTTTAAGGTGGGCATAGTAAGTTTATCACGCAATTATCATGTACATGTATATGTCGTTCAAAGTTCGAGATCATTTGAGCCTCGCTCTATTAAAAGGGGGTTTAATGCATGTGCGTGAAGAGTCCTCCCATATTAGCCTGTGCAATCCGCACAGGCTAATCAGGGACGACACTTTCCGCCTTACCTGCATTTTTGCTTAGAAAATACTTTCTTTAAACGAAAAATATCATACAAGCGGAAAGTGTCGTCCCTGATTAGCATGTGCGGACTGCATAGGCTAATCTGTGACGACACTTTACGCCCGTGCATTAAACCCCCTTTTCACAGGCTCATTTATAAGTATTATTTGTTGATACTGTTTAGTATGATTCGTGCGTCGGTTCGAAAGGATGTTATCGGTTACCTGATAAAATAGTTCCGGTTATTACAGTTATTTTGCAGCTGGACTGCTTTTTCGCTTTGATTTATAAGTGATTGTGTCATTTTATATTCAATCCAAAGATGTTTCGTTTAGTATTTGTTGTATCCTACATTGAGCATTTCCCCCTAAATTACATATTGTCGCTGGTAGGTTATTTATTGTAATACATGTGTTTTATAAAGTGTTTATTAAATAAATAAATAAATAAATGTACGTTAACCATTTTGTAATGCTTCCTTCATTGTTGTGTAGGACTACTACGCATTACATTTACTCGTGATTAAAAAAGCAAATTGCTTGACACATCTTTAAACGGTTCAAACGACAACCATGCTACACGATCAAATATCAATTAGCGTAACCAATAGCAACAAGTCAACAAGAATCAAGTTCGTTTAGAAGACCCGTAACCCTCGTATAGTATTTCAGTTATATCAAAGATCTATCAAAAAAATATAGATCTTTGGTAATATCGACATTGGCATTATGAACAGGACCGGCTAAAGAGATGGCTTCTAGTATCTCGGCTAATGGTGGTGGAATGTGGGGGAGGGAGAGGGTGGGTTCACAGGTGACCAAGGATACAATGAACTATTATTAAATTATAATTTAACTCACTGTGACATTTAATCGTTTTAATGATTTGTAACCCATGTTTTAAGTACATGAGGAATATTTCTAACAATATGATTATGTATCTGTATGGATCTTAAGCTGGTAAGCATGCGAGGGGCCGATCAACCTGGAGCATTCATATCTCAAGACACGGCTCATCGTGGTTCAAGGTTACTCAAAAGTCGAAGACTTGACCCCGAGACATACTTTGTGACCCCTTAACTCGGATTCAAACTTTGTCTATATAGTGTCATGATTAAACATTCTGACCAAGTTTTATTAAGATTGAGCCATAAGAGTGGCTTCTAGTAAAAATAATGATTTTTGTTAAAGAATATATCTGCTTACCTAATTTTTGTACGCACATGACCCAGATTAGAAGAAAGACTAGACATTGTCACGAAAAACATATATGTGGCCTTAATGTTTTTTGAAGCACGTGGCCCAGACTCCAACGTAGAATAGATATTGTCAAAATAAACAGTGTGACCAAATTTCATCATAATTGACTCATAAATATTGCCTCTATAGTAGTAGCAAGCTTTTTCTAAGATTTGAACTTTCAACTTAGTTTTTCGTACGCACGTGATCCAGGTTCGAAATCGACATAGATTATGTCAAGATAAACATTCTGACTAAGTTGCGTCAATAATCATTAATGTGGCCTCTAGAGTGCTAACTAGGTTTTCTAACATTTGACCAGGTGACCTAATTTTTACGCATCAGACGAAGATTCACATTCTGACCAAGTTTCATTCAGATTTGGTCATAAACGTGTATACTTATGACGTTCGTGACCCAGATTCGAACTTAGCCAAGATATTTTGGCGTTATACATTCTGACCAAGTTTCAATAAGATTGAATGAGATAAAGAGCGGTAACGAGCTAAAATTTTACGACAGAAGACCCAGAACGGACGACGACGGACAAAGGGGTGACCACAATAGTTCACCATGAGCTATAACGTGCAACAATCGCAGTGGAAAATAATGTTTTCCTTACCGTTATGCTATGATCACTCTTGATAAAAGAGTCGCGGGTTTTCTCTGAAACACGCATACATAATTTCTACGTCATGTTCGGTCAGTTCGCTCCTGACGTCTTTTCTTAGTTTGGCCTTGACTAGGTTTTCTATACGTCTGGTACTGCCAATAGACATGTGTGTCCGATGGCGTCTGTGTAAAGACTGCTTTTCTCCCCCGCCCACGACCCACATTCTTTGGCATAGGGTTGAGTATATATATATATATATTTATATGAGCCTCGCTCTGTGAAAATATGGTTTACTGCATGTGCGTAAGGTGTCGTCCCAGATTAGCCTGTGCAGTGCACACAGGCTAATCAGGGACGACACTTTCCGTTTTTATGATATTTTTGTTTATAGAAGTCTTAAATTAGCGTTTTCTTACACGCAACGTAGACGCTGCATAGTCGTAGTGCAGTCGCAGTGGAAAAACGTAGGCCACAGTGGAGTCGCTTGAGACGCGCAAAGAACATTGTTTGGACGTTGTGACCTCGCAGATGGTCACCGCAGTGAACGCCGAGGGATCGCAGTATAAACGCAGTGAAAACGCGTAGGACGTGGTAGGAACGCCGCTAACACGCAGGGAACAGATAGCAGGACCCCCGGCGCGATGGTTAACAGCGTTTAGATCACTTTGCAAAAAAAATAAAAAAATAGTCCTCTTAATACGGCTACCGGCGTTTTTTCAAAACAATTAATGTTTTGATCGTAGAGAGGACACCAGTCCGGTGTGACAGGAGGTATAAAACAATATTTGAGATTCGAAATACATTGAAAATCCTACTATGGTCGCACAATCAAGATAAACCTTCACAAGCCGTACATGAAATAGTTTTTTTTTCTCCTCAATGTTCAAGGATTGCAAAGACCTCTAGTTCTCACATAGACAAAGCATGCAACAATGCTTCAGAGATAGCATGATCAATTGAAAATAAGAACACTGGACACATTCACGCCAACGACGGAAACAGGTCTACGTTTGCTCGTGGTAGTCAGCAACACGCAAAACTATACCATGTAAGCACTGCAAGTTCGGAAATAAAACTGCTTACAAATCTTTGCTACTATTTAAAATTTTCCTTTAATAGAGTAATACTAGTATAATTATATACAATCTTATATTGACATATACAATCAACAATTAACAACTTGAAACCATTTCAGCGATGGAACTATATGAACACAATTAACGACAATCAACATAGTTTCATCTAAAAGTAGTTTGCTTCTCAGATGGAATACATTTTATATCCAAATTATTACCATGCTAAAATTTAGAAAATTGAGCCTTTTTCTGGGAAAACCGGGCTTTGTGCATGTGCGCAAAGCGTTGTCCCACAGGCTTATCAGCAACTACACTTTCTGCAATGACTTGATTTTCGTTATGAAGAGACTTCCTTTAAACCAAAAATTCCATAAATGCGAAATGTGTCGTCCCACATGCACATGCATTAGGACCCGTTTTCCCAGAGTGAGGCTTTGAATACTGTCCTAACTGTCCCTGATTGCGGCTTTCAGTCAAAATATTGGCATTCAGTCAAAATATTGCAAGCTCAGAACTCAAAGGCACTTTTTAAGTCAAGCAAACTGTACAAGCAGTTTGCAAATCATCACAGACAAACGAGACAAGTCAAGTAAAAAATCTCATCAAAACAATCACAGAAAGGAAATAAAAAACAAAAGGATTTCTGGTAGGCTTGTTCACTGTAAATCAAAAATGAAAAAAAAATATTAAAAAAAAAGAAGATAATTAAGTAGGGTTCAAGCCCACTGGATGATGCAGAATATCACACAATGTATGAGCTGCATTATGCAAAAATGTGTATCCCTTTGCATGCTGGGAAATTTGTCATCTGCTAAAATGTTGTCTGCTTAATTTCTAAAATCAGCATTTTCTTCACTTTTTTTCAAAGAATACTATCAGAATAGCAAACAGTTTGGATCCTGATGAGACGCCACGTTCTGTGGCGTCTCATCTGGATCCAAACTGTTTGCAAAGGCCTTTAAAATTCGGTTCCAGCGCTCAAAGGGGTATTATGCCATACGCCACCAGCGTAGCTTAACACCAGCTTGCGCAGTAGGTCGGATGGTACTCTATTTGCTATATAGTCACGCACGATTTGGTGGTCTCATTTGTGGACAGAGTAGCTCCTAACCAGACATCACAAATGCACAGGCTGATCTTGAACTACACAGGCTGTATATGGCGTATTACCCATTTTCGCATGACACAGTTCATATATGCCCGAATAATAAGTATGGAACAAGTCTCCTTCTAATAAAAGGTATCTAGTCAATCATGAATGAAGCAATTTATTCTTTCTCTCTACATTATTGCTCAATAGGATGCATGCACCACTAGTTTGACTACTGAGTTAAGTGACTAGTCATGAGTTCAATTAAAAGGTAATAAATACATTGTTTTACTACTTAACAGAATCATTTCTTACTTAAACTTTAATGTTTCTCATAGCATAACTTCAACATTGACTTAAAAGTTGTTCAAGTATTATTTTCAGATACTAAACAAGTTCAGTTAAGTCATTTTTAACAATATAAACAGAAGAATCACTATAACAAATGCATCAAACTGCTCTACATCAATAAAGGAACCTAGAGATTGTAGAAATTATGATAACGTAAACGCAAAAATAGACAAGGATTTCAATAGAAATATCACTCTCCAATTATTGGAGCACAACAAAACAATTTAAAACATGCATACAAACTCACTGCTAACATACAAATATGCAAACATTTACTTAGTATCCTTGTACTAAACTGTACCAGTACATGCAGTCATAAACAGCTCACTAACCAAACAAATTCATACCGGTAACACGTATCCATGCTGTACTTAACAATTACCACTAACAACCTTAAGTTTGCATTAATTATAAATATTCAAAATATGAAGTACATTAAACATAATAGTAAATTGTTAAATCTGACACTTTTAATTGTAGATTAGACCATGGTGTCATTTCTTTACATGCAATAAATAAAAGATAACTTTTTTAAATCAGTTCACTGTTCCCATTTTTTGTGAAAGGCTTTGTGAATATGCTTCCTTTAATATTCTACTATTTCGTGTGGATTGTTAAAGAGGCTTTCCCTATAATTTTGAGATATCTACCTAACAAAACATTCCTAATTCCCCCCCCCCCATGTCTAATAGCCAAGAAGAATATGAAACCTTATTAGATTAAAAATGAGGCCTTAGGGAGTTCATGCTGGACATTATAATTTAAAGTTTCAAGCAGATGTGATAAAAACAATCTAGCCTGTACAAAGAATAGCTAATAATTGAAGCCCAATGGCCCATTAATTACAACAAATCATCTGTCACTAACACAAATTATGCATACAGGATTTCAAACATATCATAATACAATAATAAATGCTGATAAGATATTCCCAGCCCATGATATTATCCCAAAAGCATCCCGTTCCTTGTAAATATATAGCAATGCCCAATAATATATAATAAAACAAGAAATATATGTATGCCTTAAATAAAATAATTATTTTTGAAATCAAACTCTTCATAATCATTTATGTTGCAAATACCATCAACAAGTCTTTGACATAATAAATATATCAAGGGTGGCGGATTTCAAAAGAGGGCCACAAGCCCTAGGTCGTTCATATTAAAACCAAATGCTCAAACTTTCTAAGGAACTTTTGTGATTTTGCTTCTGACCATGCTTATTACCCAGAACAAATTTTGAACTCAGTTGAGATAAAATTGAAAAAACTTTCATGCTGATTGGCAAAAAGCATGTTACTTCTAAAGAGAGCGCAAGGTTTCAATATAGTCATATATGGAAAACTTTCCGCCTCCGAGCAGCCATGCTTTTAAATGGACTGGAACCATTTTGAACCCATGCAAGATATCATTTGAACTAAATATTCTGAGCAAGCAAGTTTCATGAAAATTGGAATAAAAGGTGACTTCTACAGTCCTCACAAGGTTTCACTATAGCCATATAAGGAAATCTGTCCCGGCCCCTAGGGGACATATTCTTCAATGGATCATAACCAGTTATGAACTCAATTGTGATATCATTAGAACAAATATTCTGGGTTAATTCTTCACGAAGATAAGGCAAACATGTGACTTGTACAATGTTAACAAGTTTACACACAGAATAGCCATACAAGGGAAATTGACCCAGCCACTGGTGGCCATGTTTTTCAATTGTCAATTCCATTTTTTGAACTAGGCTGATATATTAATAAAATATATATATATATATATTTTGTACAAGTTTCATGAAAAAGTAACTTCTAAGAGTATAAACAAGGTTTTTCTTTAATTTGACATAGTGACCTACTTTTTTTCCCCATGTGACCCAGTTTCTAACTCACATGACGATTGGGCATTAATGTAGCCTCTGGAGTGTTTAACTGTTGACCATGGACAAGCACGACAGACAAAAAAGTGATCACAAAAGCTCACCTTGAGCACATTTTTCAGGTGAGCTAACAATAACATAACCCCCACCTATTTTTTGCAATTAATACTGGATTTCCCTACAGGTGCAAACCTAATTCAATTAAATATTGTGCTTGACAATCATATCGCCCTTTATTTTTATTTATTATGTGTAACATTTCAAAATCAAACTGTTCAAACACCCAAATTCACATTTGTTTGACCTTTGAAAAAAATATTGCACATAGACCTGACATTGCTCAAAATATGTACTTTAAGTTTTATAATCATTCGAGTTATTGAAGTTGTGATTTTTATTTAAATTAAAGGTCATGAGTAATATCTTATTTACTTCTGGAATTGTATCAATTTTTGCATGCATATTCAACTCTGGATAGACAATTTTAAATATGGTGGCATTGACTGAAGCACACCTGTAGACAAAAGTGGTTTCATGATCGTATCCTCTATTTTCAAGCATTATCAGTTTGCCATAAGTAAGTTTACCAAATTTTATTAAAGTATATTCAGTACTTTTGACTTAAATAGTACAACCTCCACTTATATGAATTGACAGAGTAATAGAATGACAGACAGACAGACAGAGGGCAAACTTTAAGTCCCCTACTGTAAAAAACTTGAAGGGTACTAAAATTGCACATCTGGTGTGATGAACTAAGGTTACTAAAATTGCATATCTGGTGGGATGAAGTTTCATCCAACTAGGCTTTCCTGACATAATCGTATCAACAGACAGCAAGAAATCCAACTTTTTTTTAAGTGCATACATATTGAATATTGAAATTAATATTAACAACAAAGATTATATGCCATTTGCCAAAGACTACCAAAGACTAAATTTGGCAAAAGAAAATTGTATTGGCTACATCTTTTTCCTCGTAAAGTATTAAAAATGACAAGAATTATGGCGTGTTTAGGTAAATTTGGCTATAGATTTTTTCAACCAAAGAAAGCCCTGCTTGCTGCTGGCATAAACAGGGTAACAAATGAGCCTCGTTCTGGAAAAACTGGGCTTAATGCGCGTGCGTAAAGTGTCGTCCCAGACTAGCCAATGCAGTCCCCACAGGCGAATCAGGGACGATACTTTCCTCTTTTTTGTAAATGTATGCATACAGAAAGTCTGTCTCAACGAAAATCCAGTTTAGGCGGAAAGTATAGTCCGTGATGACACTTTACGAACATCCATTAAGTCCAGTTTTCCCAGAATGAGGCTCAACAGTTGATGACCGCAGTGCCACATGGAAGGCTACATCCTTCTCCAGAGGCGGCGCCAGAACATGTGAAAGTTCTGGGAGTTGGCGAGGCCTATTGCACACAGGATCACCGCATAAGCCACTACCATCAGCAGGAAACGGTTCTCCTTGATCCATGACTTCCCACCGCCGCTCTTGGATCTGGACGAATAAGTAACATAGGATATATGTACCTCTAGTGTTGGGAAAATAGTATTTACTGTACGTTTTTTAGTGAAAATATAGAAAACAAGAAACATGGCCATGCCACATTATTTTTTTATAAACATTTTTTTATTATAATTTAACAGTGCAAGCATATATTTGTAGGCTCTGAAAGTTTCACAAATTAAGTGAATGTTTCAAATATCTTGATATGGACAACTTGATAAGTTGAGCCTTGAGTATTTCTGTAATCCCAGTAGCAACACCAAGTTAAAGAAGTTTCACTGTATAATTGTTAATGCATGAGCAGTTAATTTTCGAAAATCATGCAAATATATCTGCATCCATGTATTTTCAAACCTACTAATCCTGAAAAATAATAACAAGTTTTCTTACATATGTGATGAAGACTTCTGAGCATATACTAAGACGTATTTGACTCGTATGACTTCGTTGTTTTGCACCACATAGTACTTTTCGGGTACTTCCCCTCCCTCGCTGGGTCCAGCATTGGCCCGCCCCCTGGCAGCGGCCACAGCACTCCCCTTCTCTGAGGTATATGCTGGATGAAAAAAGGTGCAGTTTAATATGGAGTCATTCAAAAGCTTATATATTTTGTAGGTAGAGTAGTTGGATATACAAAAGCCTTGAATACATAGACAGAGGGGGAAATCATGTGACAATTAAGATGGCAATGTCTGTGCCAAAACAGGTATATTTGCAGTTTTATACTAATTATTATTTTTATTTATTATTTAAATGCTGCTAACTTTTTAGCCATATCAGTAAGAAAGTGATTAGAGTTTATTTTGTATTAATATTCGCTCAATATCTGGACGACTGGGCATGGATTTCGCGATCTTGATCATCATGTGATTACCCCCGCTGATATATAAATCAGCCATATCATTATGGCTTTATTATAAACCTATTTACGTCATCCATGATATGTTGTCATTCGTTACACATGACTGAATTTCTGATCATTTCTGAGTCAATTCAGAACGTTCTTCGCAAAGAATCTATATGAAGGTGAACAAATACCTATTGCAGATCTAAGAAGACGTTGTTAAATAATAATACCTCATTTAAATATGCTTTATATAACTATCCAAATATCCTAGTGATTGTACAATACGTACAGATGACCCATTGGGGGCAGGGTGTATCTTAGGGATTGTGCAATATGTACAAATGACCCAGTTTATATTTATGACTCAGCAACTAGGTTTGTAAAAAAGCTTGAAACAGTTTACCCGCAGTTAATCAGTTTTTTTCTTTTAATAGCACAAAGATTCAAGCTCATAAATGTGTAGTGTTCTGAGAACACTGGGCATAATGCATGTGCGTAAATTGTCATCACAGATTAGCCTGTGCAGTCTGCACAGGCTATTCAGGGACGACAATTTATGCTTTTATGGAATTTTTCGTTTAGTTGATGTCTCTTCTTAGCGAAAATTCAGTTAAGGCGGAAAGTGTTGTCACGGATTTGCCTGTGCGCACTGCACAGGCTGATCTGGGACGACACTTTACGCACAAGCATTTTGCGCAGTTTTCTCAGAACAGGACACAAATGGGCATAATGCAATGAGTAATGACAGCAATTTTATTATATTGTTTTGAACAAAAATAAATATTTGATAATTATGATGTGAACTTGGCTCTGAGCTTTTTACTGTTTGGCCAGGCTACTTAAGTACTAGAAGTTGCCCGTCTTAGCAACATACCATAAAAAGTTAGTTTTTATCCCTGGCATGGCATGCATTGATTTTTTATTTTTTTTTAATTATCACTGTTTAAAAATATGTTTTTATTTTTATTCAAATAATTGTTTGGGGCTATTTACCATGCAATGTGCTGCATAATTATATTAAAGTCCATTAACAAAACTCTCATGAATAAGTTGAATTCATATTATCCTAATTATTGGGTTGAGACAGTTGTGTTAGCATTACCTAAGGATAATACTGCTGTCTTCAGCCCAATAACAAAGCAAAGTTGAATTCAACTAATTAATAACCTTATATTATTATCGAAATTTACTATAACAAAAACTTGAAATCATAGGTTAGCATTTAAACGAATAAATGTATACTTGAAATGACATGACATTACAAAATGATGCCCAGATGATGCTATCCTATTCTCTTGCTGTTACTTGTAGAAAGGAGCAATTTTCAAGAGTTTCTAAATAAATCATGAGCGTTGTGCATACGTTTGTTCTGGCACTTGACTGCTGGATCATCTATCATTTCACACACGACAACGCAGCTGAGCTGGTTGCCTAGGTCACTGTGGTCCCAGGCCGAGCCGTTTGGGCTGTAGATGAGCGACACCGACAGCTCCCCAGAGAGATAGGTACCCTCACCAAACACAGATGTCTAGAATAAACCAACCCTAACCGTACTTGTACAAGAATATGGTTAAAACATAAATATTTTCGCAACAGATCTTGTGTTACAAGCTTAGACTACCAGTGCTTTGTAATGTGTTTTAAACATGTAGATACACAATATTCACAAGATATCTTCTAACAAATAGATATTGCTTGGATTGAGCTCTTAGAGTCTCAACAAATTGTAGCTACAACTGTATATATATCATCATGACATTTGATCTGTTATTTTATTAACAAAATTGGAACACAGACGTCTGACATCGATAATAAAAATCTAGACTTCTCCAACACAAGTGTATGAGTAAAAAATATTTGTGAAAAACTGTAAATCATAACCTTTGATAACATTTTTTAATTTTTCATCTTCTATTGAAAGTATTCAAATAAAACAGCAGCTGCTCTTTACTATGCTGTTTTTTCCACTATCAATATTAAGTTTTTTAATAGTCAATGTGTCAAAACAGCCCATCTTAAACCTTTGTTAAACAAAGCAATTACGCCTAACAGTGTCACCAAAAAAATATATTAAGACTTGATAAAACGGACCAACAGACAAATATATAACACATTCAAAGCACCATTACAGCCAGTAACTGTTTGTTATGAAATAAACTTACAAGGCAGTGACACCAATATTAAATAGCATAACTAATATGAATACCAACTCTACATTGAAAATGGTTAAAATACTGACTTTATTCATGTGTGAAGCGAGACCATTGTGCAGTATTGAGTAGAAGTTCTCCAGACGGCTGCCATGGTATGCGTACAGCAGTCCCCTGCCTCCCTGAAGATGTTCAAACTTCTCATCGGCAAGGGCACTGGGCTGCACTTCAAAAATGTAATTGGGCTCAGGCACTTTTACAGAATGTCCTGTTAACTTCTTTATATCTGAAAACTGAAGAAAATCGACGAGTGGAGTGTGTTTGAAAACTAAATCTTTAGGTCACAAAGCATTAAATAGTTCTTGGAATCAAGCAAGCAAAATTGCGGCAATCCAAATTATTGTACTGGCCAAAAAAAAATATGTTTTATTTGTCAATGGAGATCGGCATAATAAAAAGAACATATAAGCATTCAGTGTCCTTGTTAATGAATTTTTCTTTTGTAAACAATAATGAACAAAATATCATGATTTTGCAAAACAGACAAAAAACAAGGCTTGTCAACATAGGATGACATATGCCCCCTTTTTCCACATTTTTCTAAACCTTAACACAAAGTGTTTTTCCACATTTTTCAAAACCTAAACCCAAAGTGTGACGGAATTTCAGACAGACAGACAGACAGACAGACCGACGGACAGACAGACTGACAGACCGACAGACAGTGCGATCACTATATGCCCACCTTCAGGGGCATAATAAAAACATAATAACATATATTATATAAAAAAACACATAATTAATCAAAATAATTAATATTACTATTCACCAACCATTCATTAGCATGGGTGATAAGAGGGGAAACAAACAACATTTTTATTTTAATACAGTGAAAGCAATTGTAAATTAAACACAAAGAACAACATTTCAATTAATACTCTGGCACGTTTGTGAATTAAAATATTAAGAATCTATACGCAAGCAGAAGATCAGTAAGTAATATTACTAAAAGAGATAATCCTGAGTTGCATTCTGAAAAAAACTGGGCATAATGCATATGCGTAAATTGTCATCCCAGATTAGCCTGTGCAGTCTAAGCAAAAATCCAGTTTAGGTGGAAAGCGTCATACCTGATTAGCCTGAGCAGACTGCACAGGCTAATCTGGGATGACACTTACTGTAATTACTCTATGTTTCGGACACTTAAAAATATTTTTTTTAAATTGTGTCCGAAAACTTAGATAAGAAAAATATTCACAAAATACAGGTGTCCGAAAATTTAGAGTCGAAAAATTTAAATGTCCGAAAATGGCGTAAATTGTATCAACAACTACCCGTTATATCACGTGCTTGTAAAATACCACACTGTTTTATAGTATAAATTACATTTTTATATGTTTGCACTGCATTTGAAATAATTTCAAATGCTTAATATATTTAACAGAAAGTTACAGTAAAAAAATACTACAAGGCTGTACTTTGACCAACGAGTTCAAAGATGAGCATGTGATGTACCAATACTCTCTAGTATGAACCTGTTATTAATGCAATAAAATAAAAATTTGCAAATTATGAATTCGTTGTTTGTTCATAAGTTGTTGTCTAACACCTTCACATGTTCGTAAAACTTGCAATAGGGTGTATACGCTTGCAGCGTTTAGTGTTTGTCACAGTTATCTTTCTGAGAAGGGGCATTGTACAGTAGATAATTGAACTGTTATTTGGAATTACGCCCGGTAATTGGCATAACGCTAATTTTCAAAAGTAGTTGTTTAAGATAATCATAATTGGAATTAATCGACGTTATCACGTTGTTCCATTATGGCTTTAAACATTTACGACATCATTTCAAATGCTTCCGGGCAAAAAACCATTGTTTATTACCGGTTTACAAGGAAATTAACCCAATAATGCAAATGTAATGGTCCATTGCCCTCAGGCATGCTTATGCCAGGTTTTATGACTGTAATCCCTTTGTAAAACCCCATGATTGGAGTGTCATCAGAAAACGAAAAAAGGGTCGAAATATGGAAAAATAGCAATGTTAAATATACTGTCCGAAAATTTAGAGTCATAAATTACAGAGGAAGACCTGCATGTCCGAAAATTAAGAGTAACGAAAAATAATTATTTTGGCTAAATATAGGGGTGTCTGAAAATTTAGAGTGACCAAAAACATAGAGTCATTACGGTAACGCACATGCATTAAGCCCAGTTTTCTCCGAACGTGACTCATCCTGTATATAATGGTCCCTACCTTTGTGGAGCCAACGTTAGATAGGGTGAAGGCCCTGGAGTCCAGGACCCACTTGACCAACTCCAGTTGCTTGTTGGGCATTTTGTGGCACTCTCTTGTAAGTCGAGACAAAGGCGGGATTTCAGAAACTGCAGAGACCTAAAAAATGGAAGAGATGCATGGTTAGTTAAACAAACTCTACAATAAAACAAACTGTAAACAAGGGACAAAATTGTCACAAAACCAGGTTTTCAATAAAAAAAGTCTGATAAAGGGAGAAAACTGCAACTCAAATTGTGCATTGTTACTGATTGTTCATCACAATTACCCCCCTTGTTTCAAAATCAATCTGTTTTTCGACCCCGTGACCTAGTTTCTGACCCGGCATGACCCATATTCGAACTTGACCTAGATATTGTCTAGATACAACTTCTGACCAAGTTTCGTAAAGATCGGATGAAAACTATTTGAATTAGAGAGCGGACAACATGCTCAATGTTTAAAACACACTAAGTGACCCCGTGACCTAGTTTT
>VMBQ01002120.1:71272-90165 GCA_007657795.1 Dreissena rostriformis | reverse complement strand
GGGGGGGGGGGGGGGGGGGGGGGGGCGGGTTTGTGTGCTTGTAAACTGAAACCTGTTTACACACAGATAAAATGGCTCAAGAATTCTTTATCATACGAACATACACATTTTTAAGTTGGTTAGTCTTGAGTTTTGAGTGAAAGACACACAAATTGATTTTGAGCACTAGAGAGCAAAGGCAAAGCTGTCAAGATCAGAGGGGCATGCAATATTAAAAATATAATGTCATAAAAATTGTAGATATTGTCAACTTAGCCCCAGTAGGAATGGGGGTATACATTTTTAGCTGTATTTAAATATAAGTCAAAGATTAGATCTATCAAGATAACACTAATTATAATCAGGAGACCAATGCAATATGTAAATTATAAGTATAATAATAATACACAAAATGTAGCATTTTCAATAAATATAAATTTCCCTCTTAATTTAAATATGATGAATTTGTGGAGTCATTTTTTTAGATTCAATTGTTATGTTTAATTCTAAGCAGAATCTTAAAATAATATTTCTAGTTTGCTTTGATAAAATACAACAAAGTATAAAAAAAGTAACTATGGATTTAAATATCTTGAAATATTAATATTTAAATGAAAGTAAAAATGCTTGTAAGTAAGGGTATCACGTTGACAGATTTTTCTAACCTTTTAAACAGAATGAGATAAAAGAAAAGTTACCGTTTAAACGGTATCCCTATGTCCGTTTTAAAAGCATCAGTTACCATCGCATTTCCAAACTGAAAGTAGTAATTATTTCCGGAAGTTATATTCAGTGCATATCCCATTCGCGCAGTGACGTCGTATTAAAACCATAAAATATTATAAACCAGACCATCCATATCACCACATGTGTATTCCTCATTCTCTAAAAACAATTTAAAGAACGTCGAAAATAATGTAAAATCGACGAAAAATACTGTATCCAAAAACAACATTCCGAAAAAAATGTACGTATTTTGCGCTTGAAATACAATGTGCATATTGTTTGACTGCAGAAAATGAAAAACCAGTTAACTAGTAAAAATGTAATCAATATATAATTCGGTTAAAATATTGCTTTTCAACATGCTACCGCAGTGCTTTACTTTGCTTATCAATCACTTAACATATTTCAAGATGGCGGCATATGCACTGTTTCGTTGCCAAGTTGTAAGATTTTTGGAAAGTAGCGAAGATTTTCCGTTAGTTTCCGTTCATGTTCGTGCCTTCCGCTAACCAATCAGAAATAAATTACTGCCGAATTCAGTAGTGCCCAGATTTACAGCAAGTAACCGGATTTTGCAGTTTGTCATCAATATACTTCGTACTGCTAGTCGGCTTCGTTATTTGCACCCCAATATTTATTATATTGATATTTACTGTCGTTCAAACTGTTTATGTACAAGTTTTGAGCAAAACACGAAACGCAACCGTTTAAACT
This sequence comes from Dreissena rostriformis, assembly GCA_007657795.1. NCBI lineage: Eukaryota > Metazoa > Mollusca > Bivalvia > Myida > Dreissenidae > Dreissena > Dreissena rostriformis. Next base: position 88,746 of record VMBQ01002120.1, on the reverse strand, counting down.
TTTTAACATGATACCCTTACTTGTATGTAAAGGACTATGCATCAACAATTTCTAATTATGAAAAGTACATGTACACATTTTTTTGAGTACAACATCTTAGTATGGGAAATATATATGAAGTTTATACTGGACATTTCTCTGATATAATTAACATGTACAAAGCAAAGTATGACAACAGAATTTCATCCATGTAATCTTACTACCCTAATGAGGTCACCGCGCGCGCCTTCCAAATCCAATGTTCATGCAAATTTTCACAATTTGAAGGTACAAATTCCAAATTAATTGGATTTTTTTTCCGAAAAGGACCAAAAACCTAATCACAACTGTATGTATCAACAATTATATTAAATTTTATCTCTTGAAAATGTTCTTAGTTTAAGAATTTAAATATACATTGTAATAAAATTAATTTTTTTTGACAGTTTTTGCAGAGAGAGAGAGAGAGAGAGAGAGAAATTTTCCAATTTGATAGAATCCAATTAGAATTTTCCCACTTTGACCATAACCAGTACCATTCCCAAAGTAGTGAAGAAAAACTTTGGATTCACTAAAGATGTGTTTTAACAACCACAGTTCATAGTATCCACTTTCACACATATGAAACTGTCATTTAACATAACGGTGTAAATGATATCCTTCCTAAAATAATGGCTCACACAGTGCTCCAGCAAGGCCTAAATGGAAGGAAGGGCGCCGCCCTGCCGTTCCGAAGCCCCGTCGTGCCCTTTTAATATGTCCTCGTCGTAAAAAAATAATGAATACCGGTTTATATTTTTTATTAATATCTTGTTACACTATTATTTATGTATCCCTCATTGTAGACGCTTTATTCACATTGTTTAACAATAAAGGAAATACTATATTATAACAAATATAATATTATAATATGCAACAGGGAATGTCCCGGATGATACGATCGCTCGCTAAAAAGTGCCCTTTTGAGAAAAAAGTGCAAGCTCAAAAGTGCCCTTTTGACAAAATATCCCCCCTGCCCTTTTCAAATCCTATAGCTGGAGCACTGCTCACATATGCATTCAATTCAAAACATTTAATCAAAGAGGTAAAAATGGCGGCCCCCACTCATTTGTTTGTTTATTTAGAACTTTTTTGTATTATCTAAATTTGTATAACATGATCGATCTATGTTCATGTAATGTACCCATACACTTAATATGACCCATATCATGCACAAATGGGTCTTATGCCATATGCGGTCAGCGTTGCTACACTGTCCGTGAATGAGACTATGAAACCTTGTGTGAGTTTAACATAAGTCGGAATACTACGTTGGCTGCATGTGGCATAAGACCCATTTTCGCATGATCTGGCTCATATGTTCTTCTGTTCATGCAACTTCTTCAAACATTCAACCTATTTCTCCCCAACTACTGAGTGGAATTCAATGAAGCTTTATGGGAAGCTTAACTACATTTAGGAGACGCACATGTTATTAGTGGGTTCTGGTTAGATGATTTATTTACAGAGTTATGGCCCTTTGTAATTTTTAAGTTGCTAAACCATCCATCGCATTATTTTGTCCAAAGTTATGCCCCTAAAGACGTTTCCTTTTATCTTAATATAGAGTGCAATATTGTGACAAAAAAAACTTTGGGGAGCATCACCCGTCTCCAACGGTTTCTTGTTATTCAAAAGTTTTCAATAAAGTTATATAATACTTTTTTCCCAATTTAAAGTGCATTGGCACTGTAATTTCCTATTTCACGGGTAAAGGTCATGTTCTCAAATGATTTATAAATAATAATTCAAAAGTTATCAATCAAGTTACTGTATAATACTTTTTTCCCAATTAAAAGTGCATTGGCACTATAATTCCCTATTTCAAGGGTATAGGTCATGTTCTCAAATGATTTATCAATATTAAATTAAAAGTTATCAATCAAGTTATGATATTTTTTCCCCAATTTAACCCTTTTAGCACTGGAACCGAATTTTAAAGGCCTTTGCAAACAGTTTGGATCCAGATGAGACGCCACAGAACGTGGCGTCTCATCAGAATCCAAACTGTTTGCTATTCTGATAGTATTCTTTGAAAAAAAATCGAAGAAAATGCTAATGTTAGAAATTCAGTTTTCAGCAGACAACATTTAAGCAGACGACAAATATCCCAGCATGCTAAGGGTTAAAGTACATTTGCACTATAATTCCCTTATTTCACGTGTAAAGGTCATGTTCTCAAATGTTGAGAGGTGGTGACATACCTATTTTTGTGAAAGACAGACCTAATAATGGTTAGCAATAAACTGGCATCACTTGATTATAATTTGTCTGGAGTGTCATTTTCCTATTTAGTTTCAGTATCTAAAATTGAATCCTTTTGTAATGAACTTGCTTAAAAGTTAGGTTGAAGCCTAGTAGTCAAGATCTAGGGCAGTTTAGAAATAGTAACAAAAGTCTCTATTTGCGGTAGAAAGATTATCAGCGATGCTAATATTTCTATAGAAAAATGAAGAGGCAATTCCTTACAAGTTCCTTCCGAAAAAACAAAATTGGTCAGTGCAGATAATAGAAATCTGTTATTTTTAAGTGTCAGAGCTGTGGCTATATTTATCTCCACGGTTACTAAATAAAGACATAGTAATTTCGTTCTCGCCGTAATCTGTCAATTACCTAGTCCAGGGAGAGCGGGAGCTCTCTATTGGTAAATTACTTTTTTCATGAAGATTTCTATTTTCAGATCTGAGCAGGATTGATTTTCCCGGGAGCGCTGCTACCTCCGCAGCTGTCATATGCCTGGCGATGCCCTAGAAGTTCCAGTTATTGGAAATCTGTGCTTATTTTAGCAACATCGGAGAACTGGCTATTTTGAATCCCTCTTTAAGAATTTAATTGAAAAGGAAGATTATTTTTTTTTGACATTACTTTCGTTGCTTGTTAAAGTTCATCTTATCTGAGACGTTTTTACGAGAATAACTACAGACTTTTATTTAGAGGCTATATTTGGAATAGAATACCATAATTATTTGCAGCATAAGTGATCTCTGACAGTAAAAGACATTTACTAGTTTTGTGCAATTAAAACATTTGCCAGAATTGCGGTCGAGTTGTTACGCAACAAATGGAGGAACTTCGTATTTGACACGTGAACATTTAATGGAAAACCATGTCGTCCAACAATTACTGTAAGTATAACAGCCATAAAAATTCAAACGTTGAGAATTTAGATTTAAAATGTAACAACAGTATATACTTTTATGCATAAGTGCTTTAATTTCTTGTTAAAAACCAAATTGAAAACAGAAGATGCAGATGTTTCATCAGTGTTCATCAAAGAGTGCCAGACAAACAATATGCATGGACATTTGTGTCGCGTACTGAGAAAACTGGGCATAATGCTTGTGCGAAAAGTGTCGTCCCAGATTAGTTCGCACAGGCTCATCAGAGACGAAACTTTCCGCTTTTATGACATTTTTCGTTTAAATGAAGTCTCTTCTTAGCAAAAATCCAATTGAGGTGGAAAGTGTCGTCCCTGATTAGCCTGTTCGGACTGCACAGGCTAATCTGGGACGACACTTTACGCACATGCATTATGCCCAATTTTCTCAGAACGCGACACCAATATGCATGGACATTTTATAAATATTAATGAAAAAAGGTCATGGTTAAATCCATTTTTCACAGGGCCTATTTTTTTAAAACCCTGCTTTTTGCTTAATTAAAGCAAAAGAATAAAAAAAATGAAACATTTCTAATTACAATGGCCAAGAGGATTCTCCAGCTAGGCCTTAATGGAAGGGTGTAGCACCCTGTTGCCCAAAGGTTCCACCCTGCCCCCTCAGACCACACCCTTGCCCTTTTCCCAGTCTATACTGGGGGACTGTCTGTTTGTTGGTTTGTTTGTTGGTTTGTTGGTTTTGCGTCAAACTTTAACATTTGCCATAACTTTTGCAATTTTTAATATAGCAACTTGATGTTTGGCATGCATGTGTATCTCATGGAGCTGCACATTGTGAGTGGTGAAAGGTCAAGGTCATCCTTCAAGGTCAAATATATGGGTCAAAATCGCTCAAAAGGGGACATAGTGTTTCACAAACACATCTTGTTTTGTCTGATCTTATTATAATACAGCAATTTGTATTTGAATTTTCAATAAATTAACTTAAATGTTCACTATGAAACTAATTTCATTAATAAAAGAACAATATTTTAAATGAAAATACATGTATTATGAAAAATATATACATGTTTTATTGTAAAATTCACCACAGGGCTATACAAACTAGGAGAGCTAAAGTCATTGTTAGTTCTTACTTAAAGGGACTGTAAACCACGAATGACGAAAAAAGAAAAGTTCTAAAATACCGTTTTTTTTTACAATTATTAGTTTATATTGATTAAAATATCACGACTGGTATATTACATTACTTGAAAAAAGTTCATATTTTCAGTATATTCGGTAATAAAATTTCGCGATGTGAAATCGAAAGTACATCGCGAAAATAGGTGACATAACGATATACACACTATAAATAACGCAAGTAGATTGATCATTTTATATATAAAATATATACAATGCACTACGCATGCACAATTTGCATTCCTGGGTTTACCACGTGACGATGATGATCAATCTGCTTGCGTTATTTATAGTTAACTGGTAGTTACCTGGTATGCATACCCAGTAAACATAAATAAATTAAAAAATAAAGTAAAAATAAAAAAACAACTTTTTTCAAGTAATGTTATATACTATACGTGATATTTTAATCAATATAAACTAATAATTGTAAAATATGGTATTTTAGACTTTTCTTTTTTCATCATTCGTGGTTTACAGTCCCTTTAACTGTCTGGAATGTTACTTCATGATCATAACAAACAGCACATGAACTGACCTTTTGAACACTTCCTTATCAGTGGCAGAGATTGATCATCAAAGTGAATTTTATGTACATTTAACCCATTTACCGGTATGCCAAGTGGACTCTCCCATCCTTCTAAATTGGATCAATTTATTTCCAAAATTAGGGATGTCTAGTATATTTATTTCTATATTTAGAATATTTCTTACAGAAATTCCTTAAAGCAAACAGCGCAGACCCTGATGAGACGCTGCATCATGCGGCGTCTCATCTGGGTCTACACTGTTTGCCAAGGCCTTTTTTCTAGATGCTAGGCATAAATGGGTTAAATGAAACAAGGTCATAGCCTGGTCAAAACATTTGTATTATAGTAAAAGTTCCCCGTTATGACAGTGGTTTGACTATGTTTTTGCAGTTGCAAAAATTAAAAAATTTAAAACTACCGTTAGTATTCAAAGTTTTCTGACAGTCTTTAGTTTTCGGAAACCCTCTTTTTCAGCTTAAATAATTATATTTTGTGACTCCAATTTTTCAGAAAACCAGATTTTCTCCTATGTTTAATGACAGTTGCATTTTCTCAGAAATGAACCTATTTGTGTTAATATGGTAAAACAGCACAAGTGTTTAACAAGCTGATGACGGTCATAAAACCTGGCAGATAAATGTGAGAAGTCATATGACCGAAACATTTGCATTATTTGGGTAAAAAGGCATGGTTACCGGAAAAAGACGATGGCTTCACCCTAAAAGTAATGAAGAGATCTAATTAAGGAAACATGTTCTGCTGAATGCATTCACGGTTTTTGGTGTTATTTATTTCAGAAAAACTGCATGATGTCAATAAGAACCAAACATTTTAAATTGATTACTGTGAAATATAGTATTTTGTTCATATTAAAGTGTCAATTCACAATTCGATTATTATGCCCCCTGTAGGGTGGCATATAGCATTTGAACTGTCAGTCCCTCTGTCTGTCTGTCCGTCCGTCCGTCTGTGTCCGTCCGAAAACTTTAACGTTGGTCATTACTTTTGCAATATTGAAGATATATAGCAACTTGATATTTGGTATGCATGTGTATCTCATGAAGCTGCACATTTTGAGTGGTAAAAGTTCAAGGTCAAGGTCATTCTTCAAGGTCAAAGGTCAAAAAACAAAATCAAGGGAAGTAATTAGCTTTAAAAAGGGAGATAATTTCTAAACCTGCCAAAAGATATATTGACATTTGATATATGAAACCATACAACTGAAGCACAATCAAAATGACATTTTATGGTCAAGCCAAGCACACAATGATACTTTTGGGCATACAAGTATCTTAGATACTTTAAGGTTACCTGTGAATCTACAGCATGGTAGTGGCTTATAATTATTAATTATTTCCGAAAACTTTAACATTGGCCATAACTTTTGCAACATAAAAGATAGCAACTTGATGTTTGGAATGCATGTGTATCTCATGGAGCTGCACATTTTGAGTGCTGAAAGGTCAACGTCATCCTTCAAGGTCAAAGGTAAAAAAAACAAAATCCAAGGGAAGTAATAAGCTTTAAAGGGAGATGATTTCTCTACCNGTAATAACGTTGACAGTATTGATTATTGCGTGGAGAGATTTTCGAAAATATTAAACGAAGCTGGTGAGGCTCTATTTTCTAAGACCGTTAAAAGTGGAAAATCTAACTCTAAAAATACATTCTTTAAGAAAGCAGAGTGGTTTGATAACGACTGCCGACTAGCTAAATCTGCCTATTTCAAAGCTCTAATGGAATACAATACAAGCAGATCAGATATCGATAGAATGCTTATGATAAATAAGAAGACATTATACAAACGTACTGTTAAATCGAAACGTCAGCAACATAAAAGCAAAAAATTAAAAGAAATCGTTAGTCTTAGACACTCAAAGCCTAGAGATTTTTGGAAGCTTTTCAGTAAAAATAAAACCAGCATAAGTGACTCGTTGTCCATTGATGATTTTTATAATTATTTTCAATCTCTCCAGAACGATTTAAAGCACGTAGATCATACCCAAGCAGAACAATTTTGCAGTTTTTATAATTTTAACACTGATAACGGCAGATTTGAAGAACTAGATAGTCCAATTACCACTGACGAAATCGATAAGGCAGTTCATCGGCTTAAACGCAATAAATCGTGTGGCTGTGACTTTTTGTTAAACGAATATTTCATCGAAAGTTTAGATATATTATCACCACATCTATTAAAGATATTTAATGCTATATTGAATTCAGGTCATTTTCCTCCAGAATGGTCCAAGGGGTTCATTGTGCCTGTTTTTAAAAAAAATGACCATGACGATGTGCGTAATTATAGGGGGATAACTCTGGTAAGCTGCATGTCTAAACTTTTTACGAGCATTCTAAACAGTCGTTTAAATAACTGGATTGAAAATAATAACATTTTAAGTGACGCACAATTCGGCTTCCGAAAGGGCCGTTCGACTACTGACGCTATATTTGTACTAAATGCTATTATTCAAAATGTCGTGAATTCAAACGGACGTTTGTACTGTTGTTTTATCGATATGAAACGTGCATTTGATTCGGTCTATTTAAATGGACTATGGTATAAGCTTTACAACGCAGGTATTAACGGTAAATTATTAACGCTCATCAAAGACATGTATCATCAAGTTAAATGCTGTGTAAAAAAGTGTAATTCATACTCAGATTTCTTTAATTGTGCGATTGGACTCAAACAGGGGGAGGTACTCTCGCCGGTGCTGTTTTCTCTATTCTTAGATGACCTTGAACTATTTTTAGAAAAAGACGTCAATTCTGGACTTTCATATGATGACCTGATATTTATACTTATGCTTTTTGCTGACGATATGGTAATATTCGGCAAGTCTGTAACTGACCTACAACAAAGTATTAACAACCTTAGTGAATACTGCGATCTTTGGGGTCTAGAAGTTAATATTAGCAAAACTAAGGTAATGGTATTCAGAAAAAGAGGACCGACTTTAAACAATGAAAAATGGTCATTTAAAGGTGAACAGTTAGATATAGTTGATGATTTCAATTACTTAGGAACAGTTTTTAATTACACGGGTTCGTTTTTACTCAACGCTGAATCTCTTGCTGGGAAAGGTCTTAAAGCCCTAAATGTTTTAATGATTAATTTAAAAAACCTTGACATTAAACCCAGTATTGCTTTTCAACTTTTTGATGCATTCGTGGGTGCGACCTTAAATTACGGTTGCGAGATATGGGGATTTGATAAGTTTATCGAAATAGAACGTATACATCTAAAATTTTGTAAAAGGCTCCTAGGTATCAAAGCATCTAGCAGCAGCATGGGAGTATATGGGGAACTAGGAAGGTATCCACTTTACATTAACAGAAACGTTCGTATAATAAAATACTGGTGTAAACTTATCCATTCAAATAACATAATCATATCAAAATTGTATGAACGTTTCAAAAGTATGAAATTATGTAAAGGTAATTGGGCTTTAAATGTGAAGAAGTTATTGGATACCTACGGATTTTCATACGTATGGTACAATCCCTCCTCTGTCAATCTCGATACCTTCCATATTGTATTTAAGTCAACTGTTATAGACGTTTTTAAGCAATCCTGGTACAATTCGATTAATAATAGCAACTCATTAATGACATACAAATTATTTAAATGCACCTTTGAGTTTGAACCATATCTTGATTATTTGCCAAACAAATTGCGAATATGTCTTTCCAAATTACGATTATCGTCGCTCAAAATAGCAATTGAAACAGGTAGACATAACAATATAGAAAGATCTCAGCGATTATGCACAAAATGTCAAGTCAGAGATATTGAAGACGAGTACCATTTTATCATGATATGCCCAGCCTTCAATTCACTGAGAAAAGAACTAATCAAAGCCTACTATTTTAAAAGACCAAGTATGTTTAAATTTGTTGACTTAATGGGTACTTCAAACAAAACACAAGTAAGGAACCTGAGCAAGTTCATATGTAGAGCCTTAATGCAGCCCTACATATCTAACTAACCATGGATATTCAAATATTACCTAATTAATTTCCCTTTATCTAATTTTTGGGTAAATAAACTCACTCGTCTGTACAAGTTCTTATTACATTCACCTTATTCATCATCTGTATGTTAGCCTAGCACAACTTAAATATTATTGTTGCATATTTTGTAAATTGTAAAACAAAAATCAATTTTTTGTATAATTACTTTTTGTTTTTTAATTATCTATGTTGTACAGTTAAGTATATTTCAAATAATTCATGTACATGTATAGTCTAAACGCATGTTCCAATTGTACTTATCTTGAACAAAGTTGTTAAAATGTTAACTAACTTAGTTTTCTTCATCTAATAGTATTTTTTTGTTTCATATCAACTTGTCTTGTATAACGTTTAAATAATTGCACTATGTTTTTGGTTTTCATCCTCCAATAGTTTTTATGAAAGTTAATAACAAAATTATTGTATTCATCATCCGTATATGTTAATCTAGCAAAACTCGAATACTATATATTTTTTTTTCTTATTAATATTTGTAAAACAAATCTTTATTGTATATAACTTAATAACTAAAGTCATGTATGTATGTATACAGTCTTTACGCGATCAATATGATATTTAAATATTCTTATTTGTACTCACGTTGACACTATGATATGTATAACTATTTTGTAAATGACAAAAAACTGTAAAGTTTACGTCAATAAAACATTCTGTCTGTCTGTCTGTCTGTCTGTTAAGCATGATACTTGTTGTTAAAACGAAAGTTCCCCATACAAATGTATGCGTTTTACAAACAATGGATTTATATATAGATGTGAAAACAGTTTTGTCTGAACGAAACGAACGTGTTTTTGAAAAACACGTCAAACATGTATCTGGTACCGGCTTTGGACAATTGGTTTCATTTTTGTTCATAAAATTTAACAATTAGTTCTGATAATAATTATTTTAAGCTGACAGCTACAATAACATAGTTTAAGTTATGTATTTTTCGTTTTAGATGATACTGTTGTTTCAATACTACCGTTGGCAGTGGAGTATCAAGTAGATAATCTGACCAAGAAATGCGAGGAATGTTTGGTGAAATCAATCAGGTGGCAGATAAGAAGCACAGACTCCATAAGCTGCACTGAGTCATGCAAGTTTTTGAAAGTTGCTGAAGACTTCCACCTCGTGGACCTGAGGTTACTGTGCATACGCTGGATAGCTAGTTTCACACTTAAAGAAAGGATGTCTGCTTTTCAACGTCATGCAATATCAGAGGAATCAAAAACAAAAATATCAAATCGAGCATTCATAATGCATCAGAAGATTGAACATGATTTATGTTTGTTACCTAAACATATCAGTTTGGCAGCGTGGTTCAAACAAGGGTCAGATACATTAGAACAAAGTGTTCCAAAACTGAGATTAGCCTACAAAACATTTGGCAGAAGTTCACTAGAATACAAGCTACAGATTGGAAAGTTGAATGGTTTCTTTACAGACCATGCAGAGCATGACAAAAAAGTGAATAAGCTTTATTTGCCAGAAGATGTCAAAGAAGATCTCTTAACAGAATTTGTCAGAGAGACCCTCTAAATGTATACAGAAAATGACACAGAGTCCCTCTCTCAAGAATGTAATGACCCAGAGTACGTTTGGAGGAAAAGTTGAGTGAAAAAAAACACAGTTTTATTGTAATTCTGAATATTAGGAAATAATTTGCAAATATTTAAAACTTCTTTTTTAATATCCACAACCCATTGTATTCATTGTAAGCATATAAATTGTAGTAATGCAATATATTTAATAAGTTTTATTCAGATTGATAATCTTCTGTTTTAATTTTAATAACAAAGCATGGCAATTACATTTTTAAACAAATGTGTGTATATAATCAACAAAGTTTGAGTCGGCGATCATATAGCTGCTTTTATAAACCGCTGATAAATAGTCGAAATGATGTAATATACATAGATCTGGAATAAAACAACTGACTCATTTTTTTGCTGCGAAAGTGATGGAAACATTGCAGCTGCAGGAACATCTGTAGGAATTGCTACATACCACAAGTGAAATCAAATAACTTAAAGATAATACTAAGTTTAGACTTAAATTCATACTAGATTATATCTAAGTATTGCAGGTATATTGGACCGTCAATATTTAAGTGACTTATTCACAGAATTTACAAAAATATTAAATTTCTAATAAAACTGCAATATGTGGAATAGTTGTTAAAAATTATAATAAAATAGATAAAGATTCAATAAAAAATGTTACTTCCAATATGATCCGAACCTCTTGAATCTAAAGCTAACTTTCTACCTCTCACCACGCAGGCTTTTAAATATGAACTGTTGTTGATACACTATGTTTGCATTACATGATTTTGCTAAGTTGTCGTTGAAAATTGTTACAAACGCTTTATCATTATAACGATTTAGATTGTCTTTTGAGGTTAAAGGAACAAACATTTTAAACATTTTTCTAAGTCAGAAGTTTGCTTGTTCAAATATAATGCATAAATTCTTTTTTGAATCTACATCACAATCACAGTTATTTTTTAATTTGTATTTTGCCAAATTATGGACAGTCCCTTTTAATAGTTTTTTTCACCTTGTGAGATGTACTTTTTTATTTTAACAACTTTTGATTTGCTGTAAAATCGTTTTGATTTATTGATTTATATTTGTTTGTAAAATCGATTTGATTTATTGATTTATATTTGTTTTGTGTTTATACTTTGTTTTTGTTTCAATAATGCATGCAATTTAACGTTGGAATTTATATGAATAATATTAAAAATGAGCATTATCAGCAAGTCGGAGATGCAATTGACGAGAATTGTTTGTAAAGATAGTATGAAAATGAACCAAAGAGCTACAGAGGTCTCCACGATTTAAACTTTAGCAGACTGTTTGGGGACAATATATTTAAAGGGCAAATTTACTCACCGCTTACAACTTGGGGTGTTTGCTTCCATCCCCGTTTGTAATTTATGGTAAATGCTCTTTTATGTTGTTTGAAAACTTAAGTTTACTCAAATGTTTTATAATTGAGATGCACATTATGTGCTTTTTATTATGTCGGTTACCTAATTTTCAAGAAGGGTACCACCCACAAAGTACCCGCTTTCCACAAAGAGTCAACACTTAGATGTGTAGATTTGGTAGAGGTCATTTTTCATTTCATTCATTTAATCTCGACTTAACTTGCATTTATTGTACATTATAATAAAATGTTGAATATCATGGATGATATGCCATTTTCGACTGTGACACTAGTTTTTTTTTATCCCGCGTCAAAGTCGGAGGGATATAGAATTGGCCTTGACCGTCAGTCAGTCAACACTCTTTTTAGGGCTTTATCTCAGAAAGTATATAGGATATCCGCATGCAACTTCATTGGTGTATTGATATCAATGAGGACACGTATCATGCCTCAGAACCATAACCCTACACTTTCTTTAATAAGAGTTATTGCCCTTTTGTTAATTTAATGTAAGTTTTCAGGGCTATTTCATTGCATTGCCACTTTGCTATCATTATATTTAAATGTCCCTGTGATTTTGAACAATCTTACAGCGCTTGTCCAGCGATATCGCTTAAACAGCTTCGTCTTTAACAGGAACTCGTCATATTGACTTGCATTGATTGTCAGTGATTCGAGTGGCATCAGTGAAAACCATCCACGCTTGATGGACTCGCTATTATATACTATTTTCAAAATGTAGGGTTACAATAATAATGCAATTTCTAGCTTTAAAGGCTTTGTAAGTCAGCTCTTTCAAGCGCGACACCTCATCGCCGGGTAAGAGAATGAACTCAAGAAGTCAAGATCTTGCTCAACCGAGTCAGAACGTCCTTCACTTGAAACATTTTTACTCGTAAACAGATTGATTAAATTGCATCTTAATTGAATGAAAATTTCAGTTCCAAAATTACTGTAATGGTCGGTAGCATCGTCTTCTAGGTCCTAGGCGGTATAAAAATTTCCATGGCATTCTTACAGGGTGAGAACGAAGCCCTGGAAAAAGCTTGTTGTCTTGCGACAAAGGACAACAAGTCAAACCAGTAGAGTGGGCGCAACTGTTTGCGTTTATCTGGCGTGACGCTCAATATAAGCATGTAATGCAAAGAGAAGAGCATAAAAGAAGAATTGCCGGAGATATTTTACCATCCACATTGAATTCGACGTGTACATGGGCTTGTGACTCATAAACATAGACATGTGTAAATTTGATGCACGCTGCACTATCAGCTTGGTGATGTATGTCACCATCTTTATTACATTCGCTTTTCGGCTATAGTACTCTTAAGTTCAAGCAAATGGTTCAGTTCAGAACACAGAATGTTAATCCAAATACTCAAGGTCGTGTGGTGTGTGCCTAGTTGGTGTCAAAGGTCTATTCTAAATCATCGTTAAAATTGCCGGTTTTTAACTTCATATGCACAATAAAGAGTTCCTCGTCAACGGCTAATTTCCGTTCAGGGCCACGGATGCTTGCAGCAGGTAATTAAGACTAAACAAATGATGACTTCTCAGGTCAATAATTAAGTCACACCTGACTGAACTCGTTATGACAAATACCTGCATAATGCTTAAAACAGCTTAATTTGGCAGATTGGTGTAGACCTGGATTGGTGTAGATTTGTCCTCATTGTCTTAATGTTGTACAGTCTCATCTGCTTCGATTTCAGACGTATATTTTCTCTTAAGTTATTTAATTAAAAGTCTACATAAGTTGTTAGCGCATCATCCTAAATACCGCTTGCCCTAATATAGTCGTGATCAGTAGGCGATCATACCGCATCGGGATACGCACTTGTCCTCTGTACTTACGGCCGCACTGGCATCTCAGAGAAAACGAATACAATTCTATAATTGCCTTTGTGTTAATCAATCAGAATTAAGTAAAATCACAATTGACAACAAATCATCAACATTCATTACGATTAGGATTCGCTAACGGAGGCTGATGAAAGTTATTTAAGATATCATCGTACAAAATGAACAATCGAGAATTGAATACTAAAACTTGCATCAAAGTTCTTGAAATTTTAATTCAGATATCATTTTATAATTAATATTACAACTAAGGACGTTTTAATAATGTAAGTATGTATTTATTTTACAGGAAAAACTATTGTATGCTGATATTTGGGATATCGGACCTAAATAAGACATACATCCGACTTGAGACCGAATTATGTGTAATATTATTAAATTATATTAAAATAACACATTTGATGTGGTTTTCAAATTGTTTTCATCAAGCATGCTTGTTTTAGTTTTCAACAACGTATCAATACATGTGTTGTCTGTTTTGTTTTATCGCATGGTGCAAAGGACGGTTATCATAGTTTGTGTATCATGGGTTTCTCCATTTGAAGCCAATTAATTGTAAAGTGATTATAATACAAATAAACTACTTCATGAAATAAAAATGATTTAATTATCGGGTTTGAGTTTAAAGTTGAATTTTAATAACATTAAATTCATTGCAAGAAAACTTATTTTGAGAATCCATTTTTGTTCGGGACAGTTGAAAATAGTTTCAAAAATTGTGCCAAGATTTTTTTTACAGCAAACGAGTTTTTCGAAAATTGGTCTGGAAATATGGTATTTTTCCTTTAAACTGCTTGGTTATGTGGTTAAAATTCTGGTTTTATCCTTTACATTATTATGATTTAAATAATTAAGGTAATTGAATTCTTACAGTGTATGTAGAATTATACGTGAATGCTGTTCCGATTGTCAATCGTTTAATAAGCATATTTCGCGACCCTCTGACATTATGTTTTTTTTATAAACTTGTAAATAATGTCTTTTTAAGATTGTGTAAGCTTGCGCTTTCCAAAATTTTAGTTATCCTGGAATGTTAGACTCGTATTTTAGGACAAATTTAGGTTACAATGAAATATTTTAATAATAATCGCTATGCACCAACATCAATTATGAGTAAATTCAATAATGCTATTCCTGTCCTTTTAATCTCTCGCATGCCTATTATTCTAGTAACATATTGATCTTATGTCTTTTTGTGCTGACCTAAAAATTCAATCGTAACTGAAATATGTCGTGAGATCTGTGATGAGACGGGGCCCGATCATAGGCCGATGTTCAATTTTTATCGATGTTGGGCGGAGCTGAATATCGGGCAAATGTAGGTGGATTGGTGGCAGTATGCCAACGTTTATGTCGGAGATCTCGGAATGATTCTCAACCCGATATCGGGCCGATTTAAACATCAATATCTGCCCGATGTGATCCCGGTATAAAGTGTTTGCTGTGATGTTAAAGATGACCGACTATCGGAGCAAAATATTACAATCACAATTGGTTAACTCACTATAACAGTATTATTCATAAAGTCAGAAGCTAATCACCACCTTTTCGGTATGGTGACCACCAACCAAACTCACATGCGCCGAAAGCGGGGATTGAACCCGGGTCCTCTAGATTGGAAGCGCGTGTACCAACCACTGCGCTAACCAGACAGCTGATAAAATATATTTATTTATCACATGTTATACCTTGTTTTCAATGTAATACAGATATTACATATTTTTTATATTACACATGTGTAATACAACATTTTGAAGCGTTTTCATTGGATACAGAATCAATAAATGACGTGAAATGACGTCGTCAACATTAAATGATAGTAACGATAGTAAACAACTTTTAGATCTATCAGCATTTGTTTGGTCAATTAAGATGTATTTTATTTAGTGTAAAAGCATGTGATAAAACAGATCTGACACTTGTTGTCATATCATACCATATTTTATTAAACTCCTTCAGGAAATTCGCCAAAGGCTCGCTTACTAACACAATTCCTGAACTCGTTTAATAAAATATGGTATGATATGACAACTCTTGTGAGATCCTATATTCTGCAACTAGTATACACGCCGATTGTTCGATCGGCAATATTTCGGCATTCGTTCATCAAACAAATATAATGTGATATAACCACAGACATATTGCAAAGTCTCTAATTATTCGGGAGCATCATGTGGATTCGTCGGAATCGCAAGCATTTCATTCGGCTCATTCAATTTTGTATCTTCGTGTATACCGCAACCAGCGACTCTGCGAATACATGCTGGACACACTTAATGGTCGATATTTTTTCATCATCAAAGGTCCCCGAACGTATATTTGTTATCGACAACCAGTACACAAATCATCGGGGCTGTAGTACACGGCAGCGTTTAAATCAATAAGAACATACTTTCACGATTACCTTGTTCGTTTCACACACACAAATCCGTATACAGCGAGTGAGATTTTAATGCGAGTCATATATATAGCCTTATTATAAAGACTGTTCATGCCATTGGTTTAGCTATCATACGGAGCATTCCGAAGATAAGCGATGATTCACGATTTTATATTGACGTGGGTATCGAAAGAGGAAGTTAATTTTACTACTAAGATACGGAAAGCTCTTGAATGCAGGCTATTTATGTCGATACACATTACGGGACATTTCTTTGAAAACATATTGTTAAGTTCTGCATGGATAATAAACAATATTTATATAATTTTAGAGTAAATTTCATATAAAATATTTTCAGTTGTATATACTTTATGTTTAAAGCAGGTACAATATATTCCTCACAATCGAACTTTGGTATTAACTAAGGATTTATAAGGAGATGCCCAGCAAATAACATTTTATAAGAAACAAATACAGTTTAAAGCTAAACATATCAGCATATTCTGACGTATCTACAAAACATCACCTTTAAACAATTAAAATGCATACATTAACCACAAACAAAAATATACGTGTACAAAAACAAAAAGGGGAACTTTGTTCAACAAACTTAGCATGCAGTGACTAAATGGCCAACATTTAAATATTTTCGGATAAACACCGAGGTGTTTGATATTTCATAAACCGTAAGTTTATTTTAATTTTAATATTATATCAACTATTCAATTAACAACATTTCGACCTACAATCAAATAGCTGTTTAAATTGAAATGTTTTACAATAGACTTTCTTTTAATATTAAAGTAAATGCAGTTTATAAAGTAAGCAAGCTGAATATTTACAACAGACGGTATGAGAGTTATCGTCAACTTTATCTTTGTATGTGATCCAATTTAAGGTATGATTTGCTACTGTCTGTGTATTGAGTTTTGCTCTCAGTTATACCATGTGGCATATTGGTTTTGTGTTGTGAACTAATTTCACTTGTTGTTTTATGCTGATAAAGACCCAAAGTTCTCGAATATTCTTAAAGTTAATAATAACACGACTATTCTTACTGTTTTATATTGGAAACCATGTTAATTGAAAAAGTTGTTATGAAAAAATACATGTTTAAGGAATGTATTTATCACAAAAATTGATGTAAAGGCATGAATAATTCGTTTTGTGACTTTCAAATCAGTCACGGGTCAAGGATACAAAGGCACATATATGTCAGCGTTTATACAAAGATATTTAAGAGTATATAAATGGATTGTGAAAATATAGAGCTAACCAGCCCTATTTACCTTTTTTTGAAAATGTATCTAGCAAGCAATACACAGCATGCACCAATTGTGCGTGTATATGTAAACATTCGGATGAGAAGGTCCGTTAATACTGTCCTGTGCGGCTACACGAGCAATAGATCTAAAGAATTGTATTCTAAGATTAA
>VMBQ01002120.1:40107-55164 GCA_007657795.1 Dreissena rostriformis | reverse complement strand
TTAAAGCGGGACTGTACGATTTTTACATGTGTTAAATTTTAATATATTGATTAAATTATGTTACGATGACTCAAAATAGGCAATACAAATTATACTTTGAAGACGAATTTCATAAAATGCAGCAAAGACAAGTTAGCGCTGGTTAAAGCCGATGCCGACACTTTTACTCGTATTTGTAAGGAAACAAAATTGTGTCTTTGTGTCGTATGAACGAATCTGCACTAAAACTAAATTTAGATTCACATTGTGTATGCATGATATACATGCTGGCTTATTTGGCTTCCAGTCATTTAAGCTTTCAGATTTAAATATCTGGCTTATTTCGCATTTTTCGACACATGTTCTTCTTAACTACTATTTTAATTTATATTGAATATATGTATACCAATTTTTAACACATTTAAAAAAAAAATCATAAATATTTGACAAAATCGTACAGTCCCGCTTTAAATCTGAAACCTTAAATGACTGGAAGTCAAATAAGCCAGCATATATATCATGCATGTACAATTTGAATCTAAATTTAGTTTTAGTGCAGATTCGTTCATACGACACAAAGACACAATTTTGTTTCCTTACAAATACGAGTAAAAGTGTCGGCATCGGCTTTAACCAGCGCTAACTTGTCTTTGCTGCATTTTATGACATTCGTCTTCAATGTATAATTTTTATTGCATATTTTGTGTCATCATAACATAATTTAATCAATATATTAAAATTTAACACATGTAAAAATCGTACAGTCCCGCTTTAAATTCTGAAATCGAAAAAGGCTTCCAGCCGAATTCGCGAGCATATTTATATATAATGCATGTACAGTGTGAATCTAAATTTAGTTTTAGTGCAGATTCGTTCATACGACACAAAGACACAATTTTGTTTCCTAACAAATACGAGTAAAAGTGTTGGCATCGGCTTTAACCAGCGCTAACTTGTCTTTGCTGCAGTTTATGAAATTCGTCTTCAATGTATAATTTTTCTTGCCTATTTTGTGTTATTGTAACATATTTTTATCAATATATTAAAATTTGACACACATATAAATCGTATAGTGTCACTTAAAGTTGTTTGCTACATTCGATCATGTTCTCTAAATTAGTTAAAATATAGATTTAAAAATACATTAAGAAAGAATGTCCAGTAGTGTTTGGAAGATTTCAGCATGCCATCGCAAATTCTTAATAAATTTGGATACGATACAAAAAGGGACCGATAATAAAACTGTGAAGCCGACCTATACACCCTTCTGTTTTGCAATCAAAGTGGATAGTGGAAACAAATGGCACCGTTTTGCCTTAAACATCAATATATTTTAAACTGTTGTTCTTGCAGTATGTAATTAAAACCAGATCAAGTATACGCTTGTCAACTCCAGCAACAATTCATACATGAATGACCACAACTTACATTTGCGTAACTGGTCCGGAAGGTCCACCGAAACCACGTAAGGTGGGCGTGTTGAACGCTCAGAAGGACCGTATCCTCTTGCCACGTGATCATAATAATAAGAATCAGAGTAAGGCGCATTGGGTCGACTTCCGTTAACAACAGCGCTTCTGGGATAATGGACGAAACCTATCGCCCTGTCTCGCCAGTTGGAGTATCCCAAATATGGCGATATGGCATGTCGAAAATTTGTCCGTCGCGATTCGTCATTGGAACTGCAATATTGACAGTTCCGATTGTTTACCGAAATAAGAAATTAACATTTACATGCAATATGCTACGTGTTGTAATATCTAACATTTTCCTTATTAAAAAGCATTCTTACAAAAAATCGATGTTATACTGATCCGTTACAAACACTTGCAATACTGTTTGCCAGTTATGTGCAATAAATTGATTGAATTATGAAATAATGAGCTGTATTTAAACCACCTATAGTTGGCCCACACGTAGCAACTTGTCAATACTTAATTCGTTTAATTCGACATTCAAGAAGATGACGCTCCAAAAACCAAATGCTTTACTTGAAAAAAAATTAAGAAGATTAAGTGTTGTCTTATTTTAAAAAAAAATGTGCTCAGCTTTTTAACATGTATGAGCTTACAACATCGACTTACCCATCGTTGCTAAACTCTTCAGCAGCAGACTCTCTGTTCCGGTAGTAACGCGCAACGATGCAGACGAACATGATGATAATAAATAGTACCACCGCACTACAGACAGCAGCAATGACCATGGCGGCCATTCCATCTGCAAACAATCAAATTATGAAAATAAAAAAGTATGTTAAAATATTTACCATTTAGCTATTACGTGTACACATACATTTGCTACAACTATTAGTAACACTGTTAGTAACTGATGATGCATGGGATATACACCCTCCGTAATTTTATACCATACGATAGCGAAGCTCGAATATGGTATGACATTACTGAGGGTGTATATCCCATACACCATCAGTTAGTAACAGTGTAACGATTATATTTCAACGAATACCTTTTCATTGATGTGTTTAATATATCATCCAATGTTGTTCCGTTACTGAAAAGTATTACCGAACCAGCTTTCCGTACCTTATTTTCATTCAATTGACTAACCAATTTATGACGCAGCCTGTGTGGCGTGATTTCTATGACGAAACACACCAGTTTAAGCTCGACTCTCTGGATGTTAGGGACAACAATACGAGCGTGGTGGTTTATTTAAAAGTAACATATTAATTTAAAAAAAAGCTTTGAACGAATTCTAAAACGTATTTCGCATTGTGTGTTTGTCTTATTTAGTTGTAAACTTCGATAGGAATAAAATAAGTATTCAGACAAGATAACGATTTCATATATCGTGTTTTGGGTAAGAACGGTTAGCATTAAAGTGAGACTGTACGATTTTTGTATGTGTTAAATTTTAATATATTGATAAAATTATGTTACGATAAAACAAAATAGACAAGCAAAATTATACATTGAAGACGAATTTCATAAAATGCAGCAAAGTCAAGTTAGCGCTGTTTAAAGCCGATGCCGACACTTTTACTCGTATTTGTTAGGAACAAAATTGTGTCTTTGTGTCGTATGAACGTATCTGCACTAAAACTAAATTTAGATTCACATTGTACATGCATGATATATATGCTGGCGAATTCGGCTGTACAGCCATTTTCGATTTCCGATTGAAATATCTGGCTTATTTGGCATTTTTCGACACACGTTCTTCTTAACTTTTATTTTAATTTATGTTGAAATATATGTTTAATAAGTTTTTCACACATTTTATCAAAATCCATAAATATTTGACAAAATCGTACAGTCTCATTTAAAAAAAAACGTTATCAAAAAATAGAGTGTATTAAAATAAATTTCGATACAGAGATGGAAGAACAGAAAGAGGAAGTGCATATCGTTGTAACTTTATTGTTATAAGCATTTGATTAAAGTTGTCATTGAGGTAAGCGTGCCGTTTATACTCAATTTAGTATATATTTTGTTTATATTAAATTTGATAAAATTGTCTCATATTTTTGTTTTATATTGCGGGATAAATATAATACCATGTTTATGTCAGTGTTTACTTGCATGTATCTGACTCATCACATAAACGCTAACACGGCGAGGCCAGTTTATGTTTTGTTCTCCAACAAAAAAAAATCATATAATACCAAGGCTTATTTAGCAGTTTACCGAACAGACGCCATTTTTTTACGTTCATAGGTAGGTTGAAATTACTCGGGGTGTATGGGAAATACACCTTGTACACGTGAACGGTCTAAGTCAATCGGATAAGGTCATTTTTGAAGGAGGTGAGATTTATGTACATAACCAAACATTTTCACTTAAGCGAATAGAATTCAGTCGTTATTAAATAATACAACAGTTTAATATTTGCTAATAAAACGCTATCATATTAATCGAATGTTTCCTTTTAAAAGATGTATTAGTAGTCACTAGTTAAATGCTCTTTTATAACGATAATAACTAAGACTCATTATAAGCTTTACCTTTTGTTTCATCTCGTCTGAAAAACAACATAAAACGATGGATATTTATGTGTTCGTCTTTTATGTTAGATTATGAGCTGAACTGACTGCATTTTAAACTTTACATGAGAATATAAAACTTTTTTTCAAATAATATAGTTCTAAACATGAAGCATATTTATGAATGGTTGTACAATATAAGAGTGAAAAAACTCGCAAAGTACAAACTAAAGCATCTGTTAAATCGAAGCTGTTATTTATTAATATTTGAAACAGTAAATATTCAAGTTATAATCCCTGCTAATTCCCTAAATGAGCCGCGTCATACGAAAATGGGTCTTATGCCATGTGTCTCCAGTGTAGCAAAAGACCAGCCTGCGCATGCGCGAATGAGCGGGCTGACACATTTTCGCATGAGGCAACTCTAAACAAACCACAATTAAGCAACAACAAATATTGTAAAAAAAAATCCGTTGTGATCAACATTATTGCAGAGTAAAGAATTGTTCGAATTTTATTTTAATATTCACTATAAACAATATATCACGTACACACATATTGGTTTTCCGTTTTGGTTCTCACAGTGGAACCCCTGTCCACAGCCTCCTCTGGCCTCGAATAGAGGACACACGGTCTCACTCAATGTCTCCTTTGTAACTGAAAATATTGTAATTCGAGACTCTAGTCTCTAGTGTTCGACACAAACATACTGCGGATTGCCATATAATACAAAGGTCACGAGAGAGCTTTAACATACAAAATAGTAGTATGACTGTTTGCAAGTTGTTACATTTGCACTATATTTATTTCTTATTGGCCGTATGATGAAAGTTATATCTCCAGCGGCATGACATTGGAAGCAGAGAACAAGGAATAGCAATGCCAAATGCGACAATAAATACACTGGACATTTCCGCGTGCTTAAGTACATTAAAGCCCCATAAATACTCAAAAATCAACGGATATTTCGTAAAGTAATTCGTAAGATAAAATTACTCAATAAAAAATCAATGTTTCTTATAGCAATAGCCAAAATTTCAAAGCAAGATGTGTTCTGGTAACATAGATGTTTGTAGATATAAAATGCACGTTTTTATTTTTTTGTGTCACAATAAATTCCATTTTAATTTCCCGCAATGATATCTATTCATACGACACAAGAACACTAACATGGTACCATTTTAGTGTTCTTGTGTCGTATGAATAGATATATTTACGGGAAATTAAAATGGAATTAATTGTGTCAAAAAAAATAAAAACGTGCATTTTATATCTTCAAACATCTATGTTACCAGACCACATCTGGCGTTGAAATTTCAGCAATTGCTATATGGAACACTGATTTTTATTTTTTTTTTACTTTAGTTTACGAAATATTGTACGAAATTTTCGTTGTTATTGAGTAGTAATTATGCTTTAATCTGTCTATACATGCTTTCATGACCATATGAATCATTGTCCCTTGCGCTGTTTATGCTATAACGGAAATGAGGAAGAAAAAACATGTCATTACCGATAGTGTTGTTAACTTGAAGGGAAGTTGCAGACACAGTCTGGTTCAAAACCGTGACGGTTTGGTTGCCAGATACGATGCTAAGATTTGCGTCGGTCAATTCCGTCGCTGACTCCGGCGTATTCTCGTAAACCACCCCGTACTCCACTTCCAGACTGCCGCGCCTTTGTGANTTTTATGTTAGATTATGAGCTGAACTGACTGCATTTTAAACTTTACATGAGAATATAAAACTTTTTTTCAAATAATATAGTTCTAAACATGCGGCATATTTATGAATGGTTGTACAATATAAGAGTGAAAAAAACTCGCAAAGTATAAACTAAAGCATCTGTTAAATCGAAGCTGTTATTTATTCATATTTGAAACAGTAAATAATCAAGTTATAATCCCTGCTAATTCCCTAAATGAGCCGCGTCATACGAAAATGGGTCTTATGCCATGTGTCTCCACTGTAGCAAAAGACCAGCCTGCGCATGCGCGAATGAGCGGGCTGACACATTTTCGCATGAGGCGACTCTTAACAAACCACAATTAAGCAACAACAAATATTGTTAAAAAAATCCGTTGTGATGCAAATTATTGCAGAGTAAAGAATTGTTCGAATTTTATTTTAATATTCACTATAAACAATATATCACGTACACACATATTGGTTTTCCGTTTTGGTTCTCACAGTGGAACCCCTGTCCACAGCCTCCGCTGGCCTCGAATAGAGGACACACGGTCTCACTCAATGTCTCCTTTGTAACTAAAAATATTGTAATTCGAGACTCTAGTCTCTAGTGTTCGACATAAACAAACTGCGGATTGCCATATAATACAAATGTCACGAGAGAGCATTAACATACAAAATAGTAGTATGACTGTATGCAAGTTGTTACATTTGCAATATATTTATTTCTTATTGGCCGTATGATGATAGTTATATCTCCAGCGGCATGAAATTGGAAACAGAGAACAAGGAATAGCAATGCCAAATGCGAAAATAAATACACTGGACATTTCCGCATGCTTAAGTACATTTAAGCCCCATAAATACTCAAAAATCAACGGAAATTTCGTAAAGTATTTCGTAAGATAAAATTACCCAATAAAAAATCAATGTTTCTTATAGCAACAGCCAAAATTTCAATGCAAGATGTGTTCTGGTAACATAGATGTTTGTAGATATATATTTGTTTTTATTTTTTTGTGTCACAATAAATTCCATTTTAATTTCCCGCACTGATATCTATTCATACGACACAAGAACACAAACATGGTACCATTTTAGTGTTCTTGTGTCGTATGAATAGATATATTTACGGGAAATTAAAAAAATTAATTGTGTCAAAAAAAATATGTTACCAGACCACATCTGGCGTTGAAATTTCAGAAATTGCTATATGGAACACTCATTTTTTTTTTACTTTAGTTTACGAAATATTGTACGAAATTTTCGTTGTTTTTGAGTAGTAATTATGCTTTAATCTGTCTATACATGCTTTCATTACCATATGAATCATTGTCCTTTGCGCTGTTAATGCTATAACGGAAATGAGGAAGAAAAACATGTCATTACCGATAGTGTTGTTAACTTGAAGGGAAGTTGCAGACACAGTCTGGTTTAAAACCGTGACGGTTTGGTTGCCAGATACGAGGCTAAGATTTGCGTCGGTCAATTCCGTCGCTGACTCCGGCGTATTCTCGTAAACCACCTCGTACTCCACTACCAGACTGCCGCGCCTTTGTGAAATGCATAACGTGATTGCAAGTTTAATCACCCAAGAAGCAGTCCGGGTAATAAACACGTTAGAATATTATGAGCTTGTCCTCAACACATCCTCTTTGAGCAATGTTTAAAAAAATTAGACTGTATTTAAAAGGTAATGTCACAATATCATTGTAATTTTAAGTTCTTTGCAATCGAACTGCAAACGTATTTGCAAACAAGTGGGCTTACCTCAGCTTAATGATGACTATGTCTCTGACTCGCCGCCCCATTATGTTCTTGTACACTATCAGCAACTGCAACATATTTAAAAAAATCAGTGCGAATGTTGTGATTTCACGCGTTTATTGAATATTATAATTAAAATAACGATTTCATGAAACTGGGAACATACTAGGTGTAATTCCGAAGTAATAACAATAGAATGGTGCATTACATGACAAACAACGTCATAAACAATCCTACATCACATATAAATAAAGTCGTCATTTAATACACACGTTATATGTGTGAACTTGTTGTTAAGAAATATGCAATGTTTGCGTTGCAAACCTGATCTCTAAGGCCTATCTCCAGGTTTCTATAGGAAATAGAAAATCGATCACCGAAGTCGATTTTATCGGGATTTACTGGAAATCGCATTATAATCAAAATTATGCGATTAACGGAAACTGAAGTTGAGGTAGTTGCGAAGGTCGGCGCAGATGTTGAAGGAACTGTTCTTTCTGCAGTTGTTGTGGTTGGAGCTGCAGTTGTAGTTGTAGAAGCTGTAGTTGTAGGAGCTGCAGTTGTAGTGGTAGGAATTTCAGTTGTAGTGTTAGGAGCGTACACACAGACTGGTTTCCCTTCTTGGTTATCACAGTGGAACCCCTGTTCACAGCCTCTGATGACATCAAAAAGAGGACACACATTCTCACTCAACGTCTCCTTGTTCACTTAAATATTATAATTCGAGTTTCTATTTTACAGAAAGAAAATAAATTCAAGGTGGTTCAACCATAAAAGCAAAGTGTTCTACACAAACAAACTGCGAATTTCCATATAAAATAAAGGCCACGAGAGAGCTTTATATACACATTATTATTATGGTATGTTTGCAAGTTGTTACATGTGCCATATAGATATTTCCAATCTGCCGTATGATACCAGTGAAATCTCCAGCGGCATTATATTGGAAGCAGAGAACAAGGAATTACAATACCAAATGCGACAATAAACACTCTTGACATATCCGAATGCTTAAGTGCATTTATCCGTCTATACCTGCTATCATGACCATATGAATCATTGTTCCTTGCGATGTTAATGTCATAATAGAAATGAGGAAATAAAAATGACATTACCGATAGTGTCGTTCATTTGAAGGGAAGTTGCAGACACAGTCTCATTCAAAACCGTGACGGTTTGGTTGCCAGATACGAGGCTCAGATTTGCTTCGGTCAATTCCGTCGCTGACTCCGGCGTGTCCTCGTAAACCACCTCGTACTCCACTAGTAGACTGCCGCGCCTTTTGAAATGCATAAGGGCAATTTATCAAGAACATTTTCATTTTTTGCTCAACTCAGAAGGATTGATTTGCGTATCCATTTAGCTGAGTATTATGAATGTCCGTTAGCTTACGAACAATCTCAAATCTCAGATATAAATTATGCACATTGTACTCCTCAAACTCGGAGTTCAGTTAAACGCAAAACTCAAGAGTTTTTATGAACACCATTTAGAAAAAATCGCACGAAGTTGAGTCAGAACTTTGACGTACGTATGTTCATGATATGACACCCAGGTTTCAATACCCAAGAAGTCGTCCATGGAATAAGCAATTATATATACACACTTCCTCTTTGAGCTATGTTTACGAAATTACTGTATTTGAAACGTTTTTTTTTTCTTCAAAATAACAGTCAGAAACCTAGCAGTGAATTTTATGCAAGTTGTAATGAGTTGAATTGCAAACGTATTTGCAAACATGTGGTCATACCTAAGGTTAATTATGACTATGTCTCTTACTCTCCGCCCCATTCTGTTCTGGTACACTATCAGCAACTGCAAAATACATGTATACGAGATATCATGTAAATGAATACTAAATTAATAATTGTGAATTAGTAATAGCAATATCAACACTGGTGGTGTTTGTAAACTTTGAAACAAAACATAATTCTAAGTATGTTCGTTTACACACAAAAACATCAAAATTAACTGCCACATATTACATTCTAATATGAATTCAATAATAGTTATAAGTTTACTGAATTCACGCAGTAAATCAACACATCAACAAACAAATAAGCACTGTGACATGTGAATTAATGCGTTTGAAGAATATTGAAATAAAGATAACAATATCTCACGACTGGGTGCATTATTTAAGCCCCATAAATACTCGAAAATCAACGAAACTTTCGTAAAATAAAGCTACCCAATCACAAATGAGTGTTCTTTATAGCAATAGCCAAAATCTCAACGCCAGATGTGGTCTGGTAACATAGATGTTTGTAGATACAAAATGCTCGTTTTATTTTTTTTGTGTCATAAAAAATTCCATTTGAACTTTCCGCGACGATATCTATTTATACGACACACGAACATTAACATGGTACCATTTAAGTGTTCGTTTGTCATATGAATAGATATCAGTGCGGGAAACTAAAATGGAATTTATTGTGACACGAAAATTAAAAACAAGCATTTTGTTTCTTCAAAAATCTATATTACCACAACACATCTGGCTTTGAAATTTTGGCTTTTGCTATAAGGAACATTGATTTTTTTATCGGGTATCTTTATTTTACGAAATACTTTCCGAAATTTCCGTAGATTATTTAGTATAAATGGGGCTTTAAATTACGAAGTTATAACAATTAAATTAGCCAGACAAAAGTAACGTCATATGAATGATTTAATAATTTAACATATATGATTATGGTTCCAGACAGAGCCCCGACGGCGCTGAGCAGTAAATTGTCACAATGCTTTGAAAGCACTGTCGGAAATAAACGAAACATATTAAATAATTTGCTTGAACAAATATTGTCGAGATGACACCTTAAGAACGGCAAAACTGAATTGTTGAATAATGGTGGTAAAACTAAAAACAAATTAATGAACGATCATAAATCAAACACAAATAATGCCACAATTTCATATGCATGCAATGAGTGTGTGCTTTATGTAAGAACATTCGCAATGCTTGAGTTGCAAACCTGATTTATAAGGTCTATTATCAGGTTTCTGAAGGAAATGGAATTTGGATCACTGAAGTTGATGTTGACGGGATTAACTGGGAATCGTATTGTAATCCACATAGTGCGGGTTGGAGCACCAGTTGTAGTGGTAGTAGCGGCAGTTGTAGTGGTAGTAGCAGCAGTTGTAGTGGTAGTAGCAGCAGTTGCAGTGGTAGCAGCATCAGTTGTAGAAGCAGGAGCAACTGTTTGAGTGGAAATAGCAGCGGTTATAGGTGTAGAAGCAGCTGTTGTAGTGGTAGGATCAGCAGATGTAGTGGTAGTAGCAACTGTTGTAGTGGTAGTAACAGCTGCTGTAGTGGTAGAAGCAGCGGTTGAAGTGGAAGTAGCAGCAGTTGTAGTGGTAGTAGCAGCAGTTGTAGTGGTAGTAGCAGCAGTTGTAGTGGTAGGATCAGCAATTGTAGTGGGAGGCGCAGCAGTTGAAATGATAGTTGCAGCAGTTGTAGTGGTAGAAGCAGCGATTGTAGCGGGAGGAGCAGCAGTTGTAGTGGTAGGGGCAGCAGTTGTAGTGGTAGGATCTGCAGTAGTAGTGGTAGTAGCTGCTGTTGTAGTGGTAGGTGCAGCAATTGTAGTGGTAAGAGCTGCAGTTGTAGTGGTAGGAGCAGCAGCAGTTGTAATGGTAGTAGCAGCAGTTGTAGTGGTAGGAGCAGTAGTTATAGTGGTAGGAGCAACAGCTGTAGTGGTAGGAGCAGCAGTTTAAGTAGTGGTAGGAGCAGCAGTTGTAGTGGTAGTAGCAGCAGTTGTAGTGGTAGTAGCAGCAGTTGTAGTGGTAGGAGAAGCATTTGTTGTGGTAGTAACATCAGTTGTAGTAAAAGGAGCATCAGTTGTAGTGGTAGTAACATTAGTTGTAGTTGTAGGAGCATCAGTTGTAAAAGTAGGAGAAGCTGTTGTAGTGGTTGTTGCATCTGTTGTAGTGGTAGAAGCAGCAGTTGTAGTGGTAGTATCATCAGTTGTAGTGCTAGTAGCATCAGTTGTAGTGGGAGTAGCATCAGTTGTAGTGGTAGAAGCATCAGTTGTAGGGGTAGGATAATCAGTTGTAGTGGTAGGAGCTTCAGTTGTAGTGGTAGTAGCAGTAGTTGTAGTGGTAGTAGCATCATATGTAGTGGTAGTTGCATCAGTTGAAGTTGTAGTAGCAGCAGTTGTAGTGGTAGTAGCATCAGTGTCAGTGGTAGTAGCAGTAGTTTTAGTGGTAGTAGCATCAGTTGTAGTTGTAGGTGCAGCAGTTGTAGTGGTAGGAGTTTCAGTTGTAGTGGTTGTAGCATCAGTTGTAGTGGTTGTAGCATCAGTTGTAGTGGTAGTAGCATCAGTTGTAGTTATAGAAGCAGTTGTTGTAGTGGTATAAGCATCGGTAAAAGTGGTAGTCGAATCAGTTGTAGTTGTAGGAGCATCAGTTGTTGTGGTAGGAGAATCAATTGTAGTGATAGTAGCTGCAGTTGTTGTGCTAGTAACATAAGTTGTAGTGGTAGTAGCATCAGTTGTAGTGGTAGGTGAAGCAGTTGTAGTGGTAGAAGCTGCAGTTGTAGTGATAGTAGCTCCAGTAGTAGTCGTAGGAGCATCAGTTGTAGTGGTAGGAGCATCAGTTGAAGAAGTAGAAGGAAATGTTGTAGTTGTAGAAGCATCAGTTGGAGTGGTAGGAGAATCAGTTGTAGTGATAGAAGCTGCAGTTGTAGTGATAGTAGCTCCAGTAGTAGTGGTAGTAGCATCAGTTGTAGTGGTAGGAGAAGCAGTTGTGGTAGTAGCATGAGTTGTAGTGGTTGTAGCATCAGTTGTAGTGGTAGTAGCATCAGTTGTAGTGGTAGTAGCATCAGTTGTAGTGGTATAAGCATCAGTTAAAGTGGTAGTCGAATCAGTTGTAGTTGTAGGAGCATCAGTTGTAGTGGTAGGAGGATCAATTGTAGTGATAGTAACGGCAGTTGTAGTGCTAGTAACATAAGTTGTATTGGTAGTAGCATCAATTGTAGTGGTAGGTGAAGCAGTTGTAGTGGTAGAAGCTGCAGTTGTAGTGATAGTAGCTCCAGTAGTAGTGGTAGTAGCATCAGCTGTAGTGGTAGGAGCATCAGTTGTAGAAGTAGGAGGTGTTGTAGTTGTAGAAGCATCAGTTGTAGTGGTAGGAGAATCAGTTGTAGTGATAGAAGCTGCAGTTGTAGTGATAGTAGCTGCAGTAGTAGTGGTAGAAGCATCAGTTGTAGTGGTAGAAGCTGCAGTTGTAGTGATAGTAGCTCCTGTAGTTGTGGTAGTAGTATCAGTTAAAGTGGAAGTAGCATCAGTTGTAGTAGTAGGAGAAGCAGTTGTAGTGGTAGAAGCTGCAGTTGTAGTGATAGTAGCTCCAGTAGTAGTGGTAGTAGCATCAGTTGAAGTGGTAGGAGCATCAGTTGTAGAAGTAGAAGGAGGTGTTGTAGTGGTAGAAGCATCAGTTTTAGTGGTAGGAGCATCAGTTGTTGTTGAAGGAGAAGCAGTAGTTGTGGTAGTAGCATCAGCTGTAGTGGTAGGAGAAGCAGTTGTAGTGGCAGAAGCATCAATTGTAGTGGAAGTAGCATGAGCTGTAGTGGAAGGAGAAGCAGTTGTAGTGGTAGTTGCTTCAGTTGTAGTGGTAGGAGTTGCAGTTGTATTAGAAGAAGCAGCCGTTGTAGTTGTAGTAGCTGCAGTTGTAGTGGTAGAAGCAGAAGTTTTAGTGGTTGGAGCAGCTGTTGTAGTGGTAGGAATTTCAGTTGTAGTGCTAGGATCAGCTGTTGTAGTGGTAGTAGCTGCAGTTGTATTAGAAGTAGCTGCAGTTGTTGTGGTAGCAGGTGCGCATGTCTGACAGCAGGTCACAGTCCTGATGGTCTCGGTATAAGACGGGCATGATGCTACGTCACATCCTGTTGCTCGGTCCCCATACGGACAGTCTAAAGGGATAGGACAGTTGTTGTGGTTTTCAGTGATGAAAGTCAGTAATAAATATTTCGATAGTTAATAACTAGATACTTTAAAAGCAATACAATATTTGGTTTAAATACACCCTGCTTACATTCATCTTATTACGTAATTATTTAATATTTCTCCTATATTATGCCGGCAATCGCATATCGATGAAAAGGAAGAATAGTTTTTTGAAACGAAATTCTAATACTTACTGGGAATACTCAAGGCCCTAGCCGGACATGACTGGCAACACTGTCCTTCGTTAGCATAGCATCCGAAAAGTGTCAACGTCGCGCAGCCGCTCGCCTTGTCGCCGTAAGTACAATCTACCAAACGAAATTTCGTTGTTTTTTTTTTATAATTCGTTATTTCTGCGTACATTTATCTTATAACGTAAATGTTAAACTGTTCTTTGATAAAATGCCGGCAATTGCATATCGATGCCCAGGATGAAATGTTTTTTGAAACGGAATAATTGTACTTACTTGGAATACTCAAGGCCCTAGCCGGACATGACTGACAACACTGTCCTTCGTTATAATAACAATCGCTAAGTGTCAATGTGGCGCACCAGTCTGCCTTGTCTCCGTAAGCACAATCTACAAAACGAAATTTCGTTTTTGTTTTTCTAATTCGTATTTTACTCAATCATTAATAGTTACGCTTTTATAAACAAACAGTATTTAAGGGTTGTTTCAAATTATTTCTGTTATATTCAATCAATATTATTAATGGACATATCTTGAATAACGTAATATAGTCTACACAGCAATGAAGCATGCAGTTCATTTCCTAAACAGCACATACTATTTGTTTAAGCCTTATCTGTAAAGAATGGTGAGTTGATATATCAAATTAATACAATTAAATAAATAATCCTTCCTATTCGACGAATACGTTATTGAAAATCATATAAGTAGTAAAGTAGATCGGTAATTTGAGTCAAAACGAAGATTAAAGCCCCTATAAGGCTCAAAATCACAGAACATTGTGTACAATGTTTCATAAAATAAAGTTACCCCATAAATAATTAGTGTTCCTTATAGCAATAGCCGAAATTTCAAAGCTAGATGTGGTCTGGTAACATAGATTAAACAAGATACAAAATTTTCTTTTTTATTTGTGTGTGTCACAATATATTCCATTTAAATTTCCCGCGACGATATCTATTCATACGACACACGAACACTAAATTGACATCTCGCCTGGACGATGATCGCTCCGCCCACTTAATCACGTGGCCTAGCAGATAAGATACCTAGGCAAGTTAACACCAAATTGGCTTCTTTTCCTATAGAATGCATATAGATTGCGCGATATTCCGGATGATTTGTATGGACCTTTTAACATCATATAACACTTGTAAAAGGGGTTTGTGTCATTTATTTATTCTGCAAAATGCAAAAAATATTAGTTTATATCGAGGATCACCTATTTATAACGGGTTTTTCGGTACGTTAAACACGCTCTCAAACGCTTGCGCGCTTACCGAAATCGAACCTGTTACTACGTGAAATGGTGGTATTAGCAATAAATTAACACTTCTACACTGGTATTTACCCATGTTATTTACGAACATATTAACGAAACATTTTTCCGCATGTATTTGACACGAAATAGCGCTTTATAACTGGCATTTCGGTGAAGTTTTACGCGCTTTCTGACGCCGAGTGGGTACCTAAATCCCACATGTTATAACGTATAAAAGTGATATTAATAATATTAAACATTGCTTATGGGACATTTATAAATCACTATAATTGAA
>VMBQ01002120.1:19104-34181 GCA_007657795.1 Dreissena rostriformis | reverse complement strand
TTAAAGCGGGACTGTACGATTTTTACATGTGTTAAATTTTAATATATTGATTAAATTATGTTACGATGACTCAAAATAGGCAATAAAAATTATACTTTGAAGACGATTTTCATAAAATGCAGCAAAGACAAGTTAGCGCTGGTTAAAGCCAATGCCGACACTTTTACTCGTATTTGTAAGGAAACAAAATTGTGTCTTTGTGTCGTATGAACGAATCTGCACTAAAACTAAATTTAGATTCACATTGTACATGTATTTTATATATGCTGGCTTATTTGACTTCCAGTCATTTAAGCTTTCAGATTTAAATATCTGGCTTATTTCGCATTTTTCGACACATGTTCTTTATAACTTTTATTTTAATTTATATTGAAATATATGTATACCAATTTTTAATACATTTTATAAAAATTCATAAATATTTGACAAAATCGTACAGTCCCGCTTTAATATAGATTCTCAATGTCAACAGGCCGCTGTTACTCTCATGTTTTGCGACAATGTTAAGTAGTCTTTTGTACTTTTTGTAACGAAGTAGGTGTCTATAGCTGTTGTGTATATAATTGAGTTTCTAAAATTGTGTTTATATAATTGCGTTGATATCGTTTGTATTTGTGTGGGAACGCCAGTAGCGCTCGCGTGATTTACAACACTGTATCGCATGTAGTCTTTGTTCACTGTGTCTTTTTGTGTCTGATAGTTGAATGTTATACAGCACACGCAATTCCATCATTATTGTGTTACATAGCACGTGTCAAAATCTGTGTTAAGAATTGCGTATATACATTTTATATCGCTGTTACAGGACGATCCCCGGCCAGGGCTCATATCTGGTATTGGATTGGTCATACATTCATGTGTACGGCCAATCTACCCATACCTCTGATTCAAGTAGGGCAGTTATAAATTACTGGCATAAGCATATGCACTAAGTACTGGTAAAACCAACTGACTCAGGGAAACTGTTGATTACCTGATCGTCGCAATGCGACTGAAATACTGTTGAAAACGGGGAAAATCCAGCCACTACAAAAACAAAACAAGGCGATGCTGGTCCTAACTTGTACACTTCTCTACTGTAGTCGTTTGTTTAACAAGTCACGTATTGGTATTATATAAAAGAGTTGCGTGTATACCTGTTCTATTGATGTTGGCAAGGCGGTACTGCTCACACGTTGCACAGCATTGCTCCCTCCAGTAGTCTTGGTAGCAGTTGTAGGAGGTCGCTTCGCTCCCGACTGTGGCGGCACAGGTGGTTACCGAGGTATCCAGAAGGTTACCAGGGGTGTTGCTGAATACGCATTTCTCTGATAAAATGGTTATGGTAACCTATCATATAAGCATTTATAATATAGGTTGCGTATTACTTGATAAACCGATAAGTGCATAGTGTGATTAGGCAAAATGTAAATACACATTAAACATAATGTCGCTTTAATAGTTCAATTTTTCAAACCTCAATTCATTATTTTGTCCATTTACATATTGCGTATCTAATATACAATAGACATGCACTATAGATATCTGTTTTAAATATTGACAAATCCGTCCTATTGTGAACTCCACTGTATAGTGATTACCGTCTGTAACTGACGGGCCTGATGCTGATACCTCACACTGCCCGGCCTGGCAAATCTAAAAAATAGTATGACATGGAAGATAAAGCGGTTTTCAAATTCATACATCTGTGAAACACTGCAACGAACCAATCTTTTATATATTTATCATTTGAGTTAAAGTTAAATCTTCTCTGAATTAAACCGTTTCAGAATAGTTAAATTTGTGTCATATAAATTAATACCGAATCACGCAACACATACAGCATTTGACATGCAAATCTACGTGAATTGATGCCTTACTTTCCCGTTCCCGCATGTGGTTCCGTCCCAGGCCAAATGAAAAGTACCCGCTTGTGCCCGCAGTAATACAGGCCAACAAAGTGCAAATGCTGCTATAATTATAGTTGTAATAGCCCTGAAACAAAACGATTCGTACACAATAAGTATGTAAATCACGCTAACCGTGAAGAACGACTGTTTAACGACAAACAGTACGTATACATTACTCCAACAAAAATAAAATGTTGAATTTCTGCGTGAGACAAAACATGCCCGATAAAAATGAAATTCTCTGAACAATCATCAGAAGTGGCGTTTTGGGAAATTTTATTTGAAAGAAGACAAAATTTATAAAAGGTGTTTCACAGTGTATACAGAACAACTGTAGCCGACATGCATAACTATTTACCCGGTAAAGGGCAGAACCAGCACCCTTGATATACTGGCACTGCGTATCCGGAGGATAAACCTGACCGGCAAGGTCACTAAGGTATGGATCAAGGTCAGATGTGTTGTAATTAGCCGTTCGAGTAGACAGGCAGTTGTTATTTTGACTGAAAAATGGAAAAATAATCTTATAATTAACCATCAGCAAATAAACAAAAAATGACTGTGCCACTGTGCATTATATCTAATTGAGATAGCTTTAATGAATATAATGGTAACATTTTCATTTAATTCATATGAATTTCAATTGCGTTTACATAAAAATTTGTTTATTAAAAGACATAAATGCTAATGCAAGAGCGCACCTATTCAGTATCGCTATATATGCTGTAAAGTAACTGATCGAGCAATTCGAAAACAGGAACTGGTTGCGCATTGCTGTTGAATCTTCGCCGCTATACGTGGATGGTGACATGATGAACTTGTTATCCGCGCATGTGTTACCTGCTGTGTTATCGTGCTGTGCATTCAGGCTGGAAGTATAATTAATGCGTAATTATTTAAAACCACACACCTGTGATATTATCAATCAACAAATAGTAATTATAAGCTCGATTTGAAACCACTGCGAATGAGCACTTTGGTAACATTTTGCTGATAAGCTTGTTGTTTGTGATGATTGTGTGAACCAGGCTAACACAGCAGATGGTTACGGCACAAACAAAACAAGCTCGTAAATAAGTATGATGCTAATTAGACCACTGTGTTAACATAACCTATCTGAACTCTTGTTCTGATAACCCAACTGTTTGTACAACTGCTTACAGAACAAATTTTTACAATACGAAACAAAGGCCCACTGTGTGTACATCGTCGGATACCCACGGCTGCTGATTACGCTCCGCTCATTAGGAATGGAGAGTAACGTAATGAATAGACCGGGGGTGTCCGACGATGCTGTGTGTACGGCTGTTGATATACCTTATTTAAATACTAATGTTGATGAGCCCACTGTTCGTAAAACTACTACCCCAATTTGTACACTTATGCCGCGTAGCCCACTGTTTAAATAAATGATGTCATAGACAATGTTTACACTTATGCTGAATGACCCACTTTTATAAGCTGTTTATTATCGCACTGATTGTACAACTTCTGACATGCCACATTTTTACAAAGAAAAGCCACTGTTTGTAAAACTTTAGACTAACCCAATGTTAACACTTATATTTACAAGCCTACTACTTTTAAAACTGCTGACAGACCCAATTTTTACAATACGCTGATTAGCTCACTGTTTGCATCGCAGCGGCTGTTGATTGACCCTATGTTAGTATATTTAATATCTTAATATATGCACCAGAAATACAAGTAATTTTAAAAAGTCCTATGTTTACACATGTGTATACTTATATTGACAAACCTAATGCATTTGATGATTATCAATATACACAATTATCGATGAGCCCTGTGTGCGTTTTGTTTTTCTGAACTTTATTATGCCCCCGAAGGTCGGCATATAGTGATCGCACTGTCCTTCTATCTGTCCGTCTGAAATTCCGTCACACTTTGCGTTTGGGTTTCGAAAAATGTGGGAAAACACTGTGTCTAGGTTTACAAAAATGTGGAAAAAGGGGGCATATGTCATCCTATGGTGACAGCTCTTGTCTTCTGATAGGCTGCAGGATTTCACAACCGGAAACCGTTGTTTGCACCACTGTTGTTAAGCGTTGTGTTTAAAGTTAATGCTTAAATCACAGCTATAACGTATCATACGCAACGCATCTTTGCCATTATTGATATACTAGTTTATCATGTGTACATAACTTAAGCACATGCCAAGCACTCTCGGCATTAACGGTATTTATGCCATATACTGCACATAACAATCTAGTGGCTTATATACATTAGTACCATGTGTAGTTTTGTAAAAGCTTTCGATCAACATACTTGTGCCCCAGTTCATGAGCAGCAATTGTTGCAATGACGGCCTTGAAGTGGTCTTCGACGATGGAGTATCGACTACTATCACATGCTCCGGGCGTGTATGCGACTCCTGAACGAAAATACAGCATTTTAACAGAATAACATAACAACCAATTAATGTTGGTAAAACACCTATCCCCCCTTCGATCAACTGGTAGCCAAGTCACAGGGAACTATGCTCTCTTGATTTTAAACGAATGGCCCGACAGACCGACCTACTGACCGGTGCAATAGAATATGAAGGGGAACTAGCAAAATAATTGAAATTTGTATATTATCTGCGTGTACATGTATATAGTTGTATATGTTTAACGAGCTGAAACACATAATTTAGAAATAAATATTAGAAATTCCAACAAGGGTCAATTAAACTTAACACTTATCTACCAATGTTTTTAACACAAATATCGGTCTAAAGCAAACAACTTTCTTTGTTGTATCCTAAATACTCTGAGCTCATGCCATAATAAAAAGATCAAACTGAAGTGTAAAATTATTTTCGATTTTGAAGTAACGATTTTCATAAGTTCATGTAGTATTCTTAATTTGCAGCAACACGGAGCAATATCATTTAAGGTAGTGTCGGAATGTTGTGTTGATAAAATTTCCAGAAAATGTATTTTTATCAAAGCGGACTTACCTAGTATATTCCCGTTAAATTCTCCGTTTGCAACTTCAACTCCGCCCATGTCGTTACTTTAAATAATAGAAATAATTTAACATGAAAAGCGCCCGAGATCAATATTATCGTTGAAACAGACAAGGACCTCATATGTACAGATACAAAGCGTTTGGTTTACATTTTATTTCGAATATTTAAACAAAACTTTACAAGGGATAATTATATATTCAGAGACAGGGTATACTATGAAACAAAACGCAGGATAATAACATAACTTGATAGAACGTAAAAGAACACGTACTTTGAAAACATCATTGCATGGTCATAACTGTAATTGGTAGCAAGGTTTGTATTTGCCCAGTCCATGAATTTGTCGAGCACGGTATTAGCGATAAATGTTTTACGTCCGTTAAGTGTGAGCGACAATAAATTGTTCTCGACGAACGGTGCGGCTTCAGTTGTCTGAAAATGAGAAATAAATAAATATAGTTATTTGAGCCTCATATACATAGAATCATATTATATCGACACTAAACGTGCACAGTTAAAGTGCATGTGGCCATTCACAAAATGAAAAATAAGAGATTAGGTGTGAATAATTACATTCCATAACTTTTTATTCCAACTGTAAGAAAGCGACATACACTTATAACTATAACTAACAAGCATTAAAAAAACGTTAAAGCGATCTAGGTCCTGAGATACGTAGTTCAGCATTCTACCAACTGAGCTAGAAAAAAGGCGACTTTGATCCATGTTTATCAGACCTTATGTTTGGTGTTCAACCGTGCTGAATTAAATAAAACAGTCGATGTAATTGGCACTATGTTAAATAAAATATGAACATAACTTTCAATAAACTACGGTAGTTCAATTCTCTTTTCTAAAGCTAAAAATTTGAATACTGGACTTGTTATGGAGCGCTGTATATTTAGGGAACCAAGCATTCACGGGCAGTTTACTTAATTGTAGTTTTTAAAATATGGGTTTAAGATTTTCAATAGCGAACATGACCAGGCCGGAGGATCATAAATAACCAGTCGCACCGCAACAACAGACTTCCATAGTTTTAAAGCCCAATTTACACTAAATACCAATATAAAGAAGTGAAACTCCAGAAGCTCCAGCAGTATTGTATTCTTAGTATGCTCACGTTCGTGGTCCTTTATTTATGGCAAGTGACCAATTGCCAAAACAGTGCAGTACGGCACAATATGAAACAACATACAACACATAGAATAAAGCTGGGGTCACCGCCTTGGAACGGTCAATGCTAAGCACTGGGGGTTTAAACCGGTTATAGAGCGCTCAACCTCACACTTGGCCCAGCGATATTCAAGATACATATAAGTGTAAATACAACGTAACCTCGTATTATAGCAACTCAAATTTAACAGTAATGAAAAGGAGTTAAAACACACTCAATTTAATAACTATTTGATTACTCAGTGGTAGGAAGGAGACCAGAGCAACAGAGCTACAACTTTTTGAGGCACGATGAAATGAAATTACGAACACATATCAACTACATCCCTTCTTCTTACAAACAGATTTAAGAATATAGCATCATATAGTTAATATTTCGAATCAGCATCGTGTACATACAGGAAGAAGCAGCAATATTGGGTGTAAAAGATCCATATCACATAGCTTGGTTGTTTATGTGACTGTAATATACTATGATTTTTTTTTATAAATGAAAATTAATGAATAACCTTATAGACTGAGGCGATAATTTTTCAAAACAAAAATTATACTAGAAATGTTAAAAAAAAGCTGATGTTTTGTAACATATTTCATTAAATAAAGTTACCCCATAAAACGTCAGTGTTCCTCATAGCAATAGCCAAAGTTTCATTGCTAGATGTAGTATGGTAACATAGATTTAGGAAGATACAAACAGTTCTTTATTTTTATTTTTTGTGTTACAATATATTCAACACGTGTTCATGTACCAATTTAGTGTTCGTGTTACGTATGAATAGATATCTTTGCGGGGGATTAAAATTGAATATATTGTACCACAAACAAAAATAAAAAGAGTATTTTGTACCTTGGTAAATCTTTGTTACCAGAGCACATCTAGCGTTGAAATTTTGTCTATTGCTATAAGGAACACTGATTTTTGTATGGTTTAACTTTACTTTATGAAATATGTTACGAAATATTCGTTTATTTCGAGGGTTAATAGGGCTTTAAGCAAATGATGAGTAACGAAGACTATATTAAAGCCTCGTTTTGTGAAAAGTGGGTTTAATGTATGTGCGTATCGTGTCGTCCTAGACAGGCCTGTGCAGGCCGCGCAGGCTAATTAGGAATGACACTTTCCGCTTTATTGATATTTTTCATTTAAAGAAAGTCTCTTCTTAGCAAAAATCCAGTTAAGGCGGAAAGTGTCGTCCCTGATTAGTCTATGCGGACTGCTGAGGCTAATCTGTGGCGACATTTAACGTACTCGCATTAAACTCCCTTTTCACAGAGCGAGGCTCATTTGTAAAATGCATCGATTAACGAAACGCCCTTGATCTATATGAAACGGTCGTTGTCATCGAGGCTTGCAGAAACGAATCTTTTTTATTCAAAATGTAATGATGTTTGGTAAAAAATCATATAAAGCCACATGATACGGCTGTGCTCATTGTAATGCCCCATCTGTAGCTAGATCTTATAACTTGAAACTTGCTTTAATCAGTTGTATGAAGATGAATACCCTGTCGACATTAACCTGCTAACTTTGTATCAAACAAATCTTTCCCCTTGCAATAAGTCACATAAAGCGAAATTGCCGGTTGTAAGTAATAGGATCTCTGCATTTTTACGTATGCTGTATGTAGAATAAAATATGACATTTAAGTGACCCGTTTTATAAGCAATGTATTCCACCTACCATCCAAGCGTCAGTCGCCATTGAAATTATTTTGCATTATTTTGGTACATAACATCAGTTAAAACTCCTCGATCGAATGACATTGCTATTATTGATGTTAACGCCTTGAAAACTAATCAAAATATAATATTCCACACCGAATGTTAAATATTTTCTTCAGTTTGTATTTTTTTCAACCAACAAAATTACATTGATTCATTCGGGGCTACTGGCAGAAACTAGGTCCTTAAAGACAACAAAACATTTGAGCCTAACTCTGTGAAAAAATGGTTTAGTACATGATCGTTAAGTCTCGTCCCAGATTAGACTGTGCAGACCGCACATGCTAATTAGGGACGACACTTTCCGCTTTCATTGTATTTTTTGCTTAAAGGAAGACTCTTATTGACGAAAATCCAGTTAGGCGGAAAGTGTCGTCCTTGATTAGTCTGTGCGGACTGCATAGGCTAATCTGGGATGACACTTTACGCACATGTATTATATGACATGAAATGAGATGAAGATGTAAATCCAACTCACCTCTGCTATGTAGATACCAGCGTACCACAGGGCTATGGTGTAACCGGAACCAGTGACGCTCTCGTAACGGACATTCATCTGGGAAACGATTTATACATAAGTTTATATCGCGTTAAATTATTTATTTAAATATTGATTTAAAAATTAAGATTGCAAGCAACGCATTACAAGTATTTCATTTGGTATACTTACAGTGTATTTTAAATGTTATAAACGTATTATTACAAAGTCTTTCAAATGACCATTGCTCTTTACTATTATACTAGTTTGCAATCCATTACTTATTCATCAGTAGATATCGTGCATAGTCGGTTTAAATGAAGTTTATGTTAATAAATTTAATATTTTTATATTTATTTAACTAATTGATACGAAACATATCAAGCTTTATCCTGCCTCTGTTGCAAACATTGACCAAATAAATCAGGGTCGAATAAATTTTCCTATCTCCGGTCAACAGGAAGTAGTGTATTCCTACGCACGCTGTGACACATAGTTGAGTGTAACCTTTCCAATACACTTCACAAGGATGACGCATTATTGAGGCGCATCGTGAATGTTATCGTTTATAACATATCATCCTAAATTGCATCTTCTTTAAAACATATTACAGAACCGGCTTTCCGTATTTTTGTTTCCATTCACTTGATGACGCAATTTATGACGTTTCTCGTGTGACGTCACTCCTCTGACGATACATATCTAGTTTAAGCAAGACTTTGTGGATTTTAGGGACAAGAATTCGGACGTGGTGGCTTTTTAACAGTAAAATATTTAATATTTTTAAAGTATTGAACGAACACAAAACGTATTTCGGATTGTGTTTGTCATGCATATTTGTTAATTTTGTTTAGGAATAAAATAACTCGCTCCGACAGGATTACGATTTCATAAATCTTGTTTTAGGTCAGAATGGTAAGCATTCGATACAAACGCCATAAAGAAATAGTGTGGTTTAAAATACATTTCGATAAAGGGATGGACGAACAGAACAAGTAAGCGCGTATAGTTGTAACTTTATTGTAATAAGAATTGGATTAAAGCTGTCATTGAGGTAAAATAAAATTGAGTCTTTGTTTTGGCTGTTGCCTATTTTTTTAATTTTCTAATGCTAAAAAATTAAAATCAGTTTTTGGTTTTGCCGTTGCACATTGTTTTCAATTTCCAACATTAAAAATATCACATTCTCGATTCATTTTTTATTTCTTCTCATTATTTCAATTGGAAAGTATTAAAAGGACCAGTTTAATGTGGAACTATTTTTTACTTGACATAATCGGTAGTAATTCGGTCGTAAGGAATGTTGTTACAGAATAATTATTTTGTTATCGTAATTAATCATTTTTCTTTGATAAAATGTGTTAGCGGCATAATTTTAAATGAAGCAGGATAAATAGAATACATGGTTGGTGCCGAGATGGAGAAAGTTTATCCGGTTCGGCCCGAAAAAGAAAATAAGGCTCGCTAAAGCTCGCCCTATTTTCTTTTTCTAAGCCTCACCGGATAAACTTTCTCCATCTCGGCACCAACCATGTATTCTCTATTTATTTCTGAATCTACGAATACGACGAGAGTGGATGTTATCGCAAACTTCTAGTATCTACCGCTAAATAAACGAATTGTTATAAATCTATATTGTACTCAAAGTAATAGTAACACGATGTTTATGCATTATATGAAATACAATAATTGGTTTATGGCGAACTTAAAATGAGTTACTCTGCAAAATACATACGCTCCACGTATACCACACGGATCATTACGCTGAGGCGGCAGAATAAAATTGGATTGAATCAAATAAGATCAATTCGTTTTTAAAGCCCCATTAATTCTCAAAAATCATCGTAAATTTCGTAAAGTATTTCGTAAAAAAGAGCTGTCACCATAGGATGACATGTGCCCCCTTTTTCCACATTTTTTGTAAAAGTAAACACAAAGTGTTTCCACGTTTTTCGAAACCTAAACGCAAAGTGTGACGGAATTTCAGACGGACGGACGGTGCGATCACTATATGTCCACCTTCGGGGGCATAATAATGTTACCCAACAATAAAAAGTCAATGTTCCTTATAGCAAAAGCCAACATTTCAAAGCCTGTAGTGCGTTCAGTTACAGCGAACGTTCGCCAATGATCGTTCGTTTCCAATTCGGTCTTATTGAACGATAAGTTCGGCGCGAACTTTTCAAGATGGCGGCTCCCAGAGAATTGATTGCGATTTTGATGGAGGAAATCGCTAATAACACATAAAGTACTTAACCAACACAATCCGCTATGTTTATAATTCTATTCATTTAATATACTACAAAAATAATGAAAAAATATCGAAGTTACACTGAAGTTACGCTGAACAACAACAACAACTTACTTGTCTGCAATCTTGGTTTCGCTAGCGAACAATAGCGAACTACCTCCCGAGACGGGTCGCTTCGGTTCGCGAAAGTTCGCGACGAACCGAGCGTTAAATAGCGAACGTTCGCGATAGTTCGCGAACTATTGCGAACGTTCGCTGTAACTGAACGCACTACAGGTGTAGTCTGGTAACATAGGTGTTTGTAGATATAAAAAGCACGTTTTTATTTTTTCGTGTCACAATAAATTCCATTGTTATTTCCCGCACTGATATCTATTCATACGACACATGAACACTAACATGGTACTATTTTAGTGTTCTTGTGTCGTATGAATAGATATATTTGCGGGAAATTAAAATGGAATTAATTGTATCACAAAAAAATTAAAACGTGCATTTAATATCAACAAACATCTATGTTACCAGACCACATCTGGCGTTAAAATTTCAGCAATTGCTATATGGAACACTGATTTTTATTTATTTTTTACTTTATTTTACGAAAATTTGCACGAAATTTTCGTTGATTTTGAGTAGTAATGGGTCTTGAGCATTTCAAATGAAATGGATTCATTTATCATTTCTATCATCTTTATAGATGATTGGCAGTTAACGAAATAATT
Organism: Dreissena rostriformis; assembly: GCA_007657795.1. Classification (NCBI taxonomy): domain Eukaryota; kingdom Metazoa; phylum Mollusca; class Bivalvia; order Myida; family Dreissenidae; genus Dreissena; species Dreissena rostriformis. The sequence continues at coordinate 22,969 of VMBQ01002120.1, read as the reverse complement.
ATCTATTTAAATAAAGTTAACCTATAAATAATCAGTGTTCCGCATAGCAATAGCAAAACTTTCAACGCTAGATGTGTTCCGGTAATATAGATTTAACAAAATATAAAATGCTTTTTTTAATTTGTGTGTGGCAATTCCATTTTAATTTCCCGCAACGTTATCTACGACACATACGACACATGAACACTAATTAAATTGGTACATGAACATGTCTTGAATTTATTGTACCACACAAAATAAAAAAGAGCATTTTATATCGTGTAAAATCTTTGCTACAAGAGCGCATCTAGCGTTGAAATTTTGGCAATTGCTATAAGGAACACTGATCACTTATATGTTAACTTTATTTTACGAAATATATAACGGAATTTTCGTTGATTTTGGGCGTTATAGAGACTTTAAATGACACACCTGCTGTGCAAATAAACTACATTTTTGTATTAGACTTATTGCTTCGGTTTTTTATTTAATATATTCAATTGAAACCGGATTTCAAATGATAAAAACGGCTAACACACAAAAAATAAAAATACTCCAAAAATACGTTGTATGCATTGATGTTGCATATGTTGTTATTTCTGCCCGCTATAAAGTCACGCACGGTTTCGCGGTCTCGTTATTGGACATTATACCTGCTCAAAAGAGTACATGAACAGAGGCATATTTGGAGCTACAATGTTTGGAAATGAAATAAGGCAAGCGGCACGATTTGGTTAAATGTTTAGATGTCTCCCATCAATCACGGGTTTGAGGATTTTGACATGGTTGGAAGCAGCATACATCTCACAAGTAGATTTTATCTTTATATATTTGTTATTTTCCGAACATGCATGAACGTCTTACAGCAGTTTATTGTCAGAAAGAGAAAATTGCTGCAACCCATCCCACTGGATCATAAGACATACCGCATCTTGTTTTGAAAAAACTTAATTAAACTTGCTTAATAGAGCGATGTGCTTTTTATGGTAAAATACATTGTATTTTCTTTTGCAAATGAACCTCGCTCTGTGGAAAGGGGATTTATTGCGTGTGCGTAAAGTGTCGTCCCAGATTAGCCTGTGCAGTCCGCACATGCTAATCAGGGACAACACTTTCCGCTTTAATGATATTTTTCGTTAAAAGACTGTTTTTTCTTAGCCAAAAATCTAGTTTATGCGGAAAGTCTCGTGCCTGATTAGCCTCTGCGTACTGGACAGGCTAATCTGGGACGACACTTTACGCACATGCATTAAACCCCTGTTTCGCAGAGCGAGGCTCAAATGCATCTTACCGAGCTCAAAACAAAGGCGTAGAATTGTTTGATGGTACTGAGTGTCTGTGCTTTTCTGGACGCCTCAGTCCCCGTCGTTATGTTATACCAACTGTTGTATAACATAAACAAATATTAACGACACATACATACATAAAGCGTTTATAAAGAACGTATAATGGACACAATTACATATGCAATGTCTCTTTAGAAGACATTTATTGGTGTCGTTAGAGTATCGACCTCGACGAACGAGTTATCCGAAAAATTAATATGTTCTCAAGTATTGCAAAATATTTATTTTCTTATATAAGAGTAGACCAAAAATAGATAATAATTCCGTAATCAAAAAAAGTAATTACACACTTTTCCGCCGTTTGTTTAAATTTGTTATTCATTGAAAGTGGAGAATTTCACCATTTGCACGAGTAATCTTCTGTTTAAAAGAGTTGGTTATCAAATATGTAAGAATCGGTTCTGCTGTTGTTTTTGACAAACAAACGTATGAACGTACAATGAGTACAAGGAGAAGTCGATGACGAAGAAGAGCTCCACCTCGTACGCGGTGCTCTGTCGCTTGTTCCGGAAATGTTCGCTTCTTGTGTCAGAAAGATTTGACATCGCCTTCTTAAGCAATTCTTGATCTGAAACTCATAAAAATGTTCAGAAATGCTTTCTCTGTAAATTCACATTACTTTTATTTAGTCTGTACACATACGTTCCAATGATGTTTTCGTGTTCAGAAACAGCTGTACACATATAAATTGTTCCAGATTGTTACATTCATATACATATTACTGTCACAAGTCAACCATTCGATCTTACTCGGATTACGAAATATGAGAACATGAAAATGTAATCATTCCTTTAAGTTACTTTTAACAAACGATAAATTAAATATAAAATTAAAGTACGTGTGTAACTCTTTTGTGTTTGTTCAAAATGTTTTGTACATTAAGACATTTGTGCATGACACTAAACTTAACAGGAAATTCGGCATAGAAGTTATTAGTAATACAATTTGTTCTAAACGTGGGTTTCTTTACCTTTATTTATCAGACAAAATCAAATATAAGCGTGTCATTTGTTGGCTGACTTTCAAAACACTTGTATCAAAACCAGCAAAACAAAATTAAAACGACTGCGCAATAAAGCTCTATAAATTAGTTTTTTTTCCATAAACGCAAATACAACCTTAAGTGATAGTTTCGGGCGGATAAGACCTTTTTGCGCGATATTAAGAACAACATAAATATAGCAAATTTACTTACAACTAAATTAAGGTTATGTTAGAAAGTTTAATTTTTCCAAGGGTGTGTTTGTTCCTTTTTTTGTATTTTTGGTGTGAGAATACATTCTAACGACAGCCAGCATGAACTATATTACACAAGTTCAAGGTGTTCATAGGTTTATTTGATTGCGTCGCTAAGTTGCTTTTTGTAAGCTCTGTTGACAACATTTTGCAATTAAACGTAAATATATCTAATTTTCAGCAAAACTCATTAAATACACTTCAATTATTTTCCATGCGCGCTTTGTGCAATTTAATATAAAAGAAAGCATTTACGAAAAAGCCAATATTAAAGTGAGACTATACGATTTTGTCAAATATTACTGATTTTTTAAATATGTGTGAAAAACTTATTATACATATATTTCAATATAAATCAAAATAAAAGTTAAGAAGAACATGTGTCGAAAATGCGAAATAAGCCATATATTTAAATCGGAAATCGAAAATGGCTGTACAGCCAAATTCGCCAGCATGTACAATGTGAATGCAAATTAAGCTTTAGTGCAGATTCGTTCATACGACACAAAAACACAATTTTGTTTCCTAACAAAAACGAGTAAAAGTGTCGGCATCGGCTTTAACTAGCGCAAACTTGTCTTTGCTGAATTTTATGAAATTCGTCTTCAATGTTTAATTTTTCTTTCCTATTTTTTGTTATTGTAACATATTTTTATCAATATATTAAAATTGGACACATATAAACATCGTATAGTCTCACTTTAACAGAGGAGGAGGTAATCACGTGATGATCTAAAGGAAATCAAGATGGCGCCGTCAATGCCGAAACAGGTATTTTTCGCCGTTTTATACCCTTTATTTCGTTTATTTAATTATAATATGCCGCTCTGTTTCCAGCCATATCAGAAAGAAAGTGATTAGCGTTTATTTCGTAGTAAAATTCGCTATATATCTCGACTTTACCAGGGTACAAATTTCTTAGCGGGAGCTGTTCGCCATGTAATTTGTGATCGTTGTTGGGTTTCACTTGTGAAATAACTCTTCTGCATACAAACAGAGAGGTATTTGTATTTAAAATCCATAAACGACTATTCTTTGAATGTTTCTTACTGTGTTTGGTAAAGTTTAGATGTGTACGAATCGTTTTTCAAGTAGTACGAACTTAAAAGGTTTTACGATCTAAATGGGTCCCGCTTTTGAGATGATCACAAAGGGTTCCCGATTTCAGCCGAAAAACGTAATGTCTTTGAATGCTTTTTTTGGTTTAAAATTAAACGTAATAGAAGTGTGTGGACAATATACATATTAACTAGGACGAAACTTAGCAGCTATAATCAACCAAAACCAAACAGAACTGTTTGATG
>VMBQ01002120.1:0-15831 GCA_007657795.1 Dreissena rostriformis | reverse complement strand
TTTGTGTCGTATGAACGAATCTGCACTAAAACTAAATTTAGATTCACATTGTACATGCATGGTATATATGCTGGCGAATTCGGCTTCCAGCCATTTTCGATTTCAGATTTAAATATCTGTCTTATTTCGCATTTTTCGACACATGTTCTTCTTAACTTTTATTTAAATTTATATTGAAATATATGTTTACTAATTTTTAACACATTTTATATAAATTCATAAATATTTGACAAAATCGTAGTCTCCCTTTAAAACGATTTTTTTTTAAACAACTAAATAAATAGCTTTACAAAATCAGCTGGTAAATGTATATCCGATTCGCTTTTAAAATGGCGCGACTCCATCTGACAGGGCGGCAACCAAAATCAGTCAAAAACGGAATTTAGCACAAAATTCACGAAAAATAAAAGTAAGACAAAGTGAACGTCAAATATCGGTTGTAATACAGTAAGAATCAAATACAAAATATCATGCTTTCAGAGTCAGAAAAGATTGTGCAAAACAAACGAACTAGTATACGTCAACAAGCAAGTGTGGCACAGACAAAGTCGAGTTCAAAATGTGATTCAGTCAGAGAAAAAACCTTAATGTTAAAACAGACGATGCCAAATACCAAATGAATCATACTCAAATTCAAATAAACAGTACAATTAAAATGACTCAGTTTGAATATTTCAATATTTATAGCACGAATATACCGAACAATGGGTTGACAATGAAGTCCGTCTCTGTAAGGGGTACGTCTTCAACCGGCGCCATGGTGTGACTTCCGGTTTCACTTTCGGGTGGCTGCACGAGGATTTGGGTTTCGTTCGAAATGAACGTGCCAAACTGTATACAATATAAATTACTATAATGATTACGTTCTAAAAAATCTACCCCAAGCATCGAATCGTCGTGGATATCATTTACATAATAAACAGTATGATTAATACCCCGCCGTAAAACGGAAAAGAAATTTAAGGTAAACCCTTCGTCCGTCCATCATCCATTCCTTCCGTCAGTACATCAGTATTTGATCAACACTTTCATGTTTTCTCCCTATCTCCTTAAGCAACTTACGGATTTTCATGAACAATTCATCACATGTTAGGGCATTGAAACGATGTGCAGAAGGCATAATTCAGTCATGCCGGCTACAGGTGAAGGTCGTCGTTCAAGATAAAAGGTTTGAGCGTCCATTTTTCTGTCCGCTCCATATCCCTAAACCCTTTGAAGGATTTTCATAAAGCTTGCTTTGAAAACATTGAAACGTTTGCAAAGATCGTGAGTCAGTCATGTCGACTCAAGGTTAATGTCATACTTTACAGTAAAAGGTTAAAGCCTCAATTGTTTGTGTCTATTCCATAATCTCCTTTATCCTTTGGTTTTCTTAAATTATTATCGTTAATGTAATTCAGAAGATGTCCAGAGTCATGAGTGAATCCCAATTGCTCAACGCTACGGTTAACCTTTCAAGCTCAAAAGATTATAGCTTTGACTGCCTTGTCTTTATGTTGTAAGTACTAAAGCCCCATTAATATTCACAATCAATGAATATTTCGTAAAATATTGCGTACAATACAGTTAACCCACAAAAACCAGTGTTAATTATAGCAATAGCCAAAATTTAACGCTATATGTTGTCTGGTAACATAGATTTAACAAGATACAAAATGCTCTTTTTTTTTTATTTGTGGGGGACAATATATTTAACACATTTTTTATGTACAATTTTAAAATGGAATATATTGTGCCACAAAATAAAAACGAGCATTTTTTTATCATTTGTGTCATACGTGTAACACTCTGGTGCAGCAATAAAACAATGTCCACAATCTCTTATGGCAAGTCACGTGCCCTACAAACTTGCTAAAACATGGTATAGTCGAAGTTGCGTTTACGCATGACTGCAACTGCCGACAATGAAAATACAAATCCTTCGTCATCTCATAATATGCAACTATGATGTATCGTTTTACATAATTTTTGCGTCATTGGTTTAATATAGCATACATTAGCTACAATAACTATTTTTCATGTAAGTTATAGCGCTCAAATTAGGTTTGCTAACATGCTGTTTTAAAGTTATTTGACACATTATACACAATTGAGTGCTTTTGCCAGACTGTTGTTACGTAAATCATAAATTATGCAATAAAACAGGTAGTTACTCTATCATGTATTTAAACCGTATCATTTTCATTGGATGTGACCTCAAGCTGTTACTTACGACATTGTAAATAGATGTGTTTTACAGCTAAAAGCATTTCATAATACACGAATGGAGGTGTGAATGCTATGAAAATAGTTTCTTCATGTTCGCCATCAGTAAATGTAGCGCTTTTAATTGATTTGATGTATGTAGCTGTGCATAAATTTTATAATTGTACAATGGAACTCGCTTGCATTAAACGTACATCCCCGTGCGATCATTTCGTAATCAATATTACGTGTATAGATGAGTAAAAAATAAACGATTGGTCCAATTTTATAACTAAAGATTAATATTCTTACAAAGTCGAAAGACTGCTCCCCGCTTCTATCGCCTGCCCCCGGCCTCTCCCAAACCATGAACACTGCCTCTTGGCTGCGGTCTTCATAGTAAGCGACTTTCTGTCAACGGAATATATGAGGTGATTAATGTTTATTGATACCTTTTTAAGAACATAATTACATACATAACTATTATTGGGATTAAGACATGAGCAGTTTCTGTGTATTTATATGGTCACATTTAACATAGCTATGTCTTAGTCAGTTGACAAATATGATTATAATTGCGTTTATATATTCTTTAACGTTTAAAATATCTCCATTAGTGTACTATTGTTCATAATAAAATTAAGAATATGCGTTAATAAATGTTTAAAAAAAAACTCAACCAATGACTAAAATATGTGTGTATGATATGTAGCAAATATACTTTGTTATATCATAAATATACTGGCAATATTGTTCGCAATTCTTGCATGCAACTAAAAGGAAAATGTATATGCACTATAAATATGTAGTACAGATTCATATTCACATACCTGGGGGTCAATAACCCTATATGACCTCAGTTTTCCCGCGTGATTAAGTACGACTGGGACGTCATCAGTGACGTCATCAATTCGGTGTAGATTGATGTTGGAGACTCCATTGGATGAGGAGAAGTTTGCTTCCATGTCAGACGGGAATGTGTCCGCCTAACGTTTATGTCGATCATTTGTTTTTATTTGAATTGTCACGACATCTAAAATACAATAACTTATGTAATCAAAAATATACATGTTTACAACCGGGTTGAATGTTTGCAGCAAGGAGTGCGTAGTTGTCGATGTTTCGAAAAAAAGAATTATCATCAGGCCTTATTAAATAAATCACGATTCTGGTCTCCCGCAAAATGCTTTACTTTTGCTGCCGAAACCAATTCGTTTAGCTCAATAAGAATGTCAATGTATTGTATGTATGGCACATCTACTAATCAATATTGTACGTGCAATCGTTAAGGACAATGTAAATGAACACAAACCATCTAACCATTGGTGCATGGTAAAATACTTAAAAAAAGGGCTACATAACTTTATTTTACGAACTTACTTTACGAAATTTCCGTTGAGTGTTGAGTATTAATGGGGCTTTAAAGAGTTAACATGAATAGAAATTTTTCATTGAAATCAGACTGTTGCTACATCAAATAGCGAATTTAAATAATTATGCATAGAAAATTTCTGTCTGTATCATGATCGCATCAACTGTTGTTTTTTTGGTTACATTTAACGAATTTCGCTCGACAAATTCAACCTTCATGAACGACACAATCGTTGTGGCATAACGTTGATTCGAATACCACGACACTCTGAGTTTGTCGGACACATGGCTAATTAAGGGTAACCTCCGCGCAGAGATTTGACTGGAACCAGCATAGCTGGATGAAATTGTGAGAGCATGGGACGACATCTACGTGTGGAGAAGAAACTAAAAGACAAAATTATTAATAAGGAAATATGTAAATACTATACAGTAACTGTCTAACAATTAGTGTATTAAATCAATATTTTTATGGGAAAGGACAAACCTTGTTTGGTGACCTGGACGTGTGGAAGACGTAATGCGTTCACATATGATATACACAGACACAAAACGAGCACTCCAGAAACACAACGGTTGCTCAGCGCTAACGGTCGCAATATCGCCATGATGGTCGGTGCCACCGCCTTGCCCCTACTGAGGATAATTGTTTTTGTGTTGTTATGTGTTATGTCGACTCAGATCAAGTCTGTAAAGCCTTTATTAAGTCATATCCCACTGGCGTTTCTATTCTGAGCGTGTTTGCTTCTTCAAATATTTCAATATTTTCATTGCACGGTTGATTTGATTCAAACAATCTTCTTTCAATATTGATTGTCAAAACTCTGACGGAAAGTGTGTTGGGCCTTTGCATTTGTTTCTGAAATTGAATAAAATGATATGTGAAATAATATTATTTGCCCTTTAAAGCCCCATTAACACTCAAAATCAACGAATATCTCGTAAAATATTTCGTAAAATGAACTTAACCCATTAATAATCAGTGTTCCTTATAGCTAAAGCCAAACTTTCAACGCCAGATGTGGTCTGGTAACATAGATTTAACGAGATACAAAATGCTCGTTTTAATTTTGTTGTGGCACAGTGATATCCATTTCTAATTTCCCGCGACGATATCTATTCATACGCCACACGAATATTAAAATGGTACATGAACATGTGTTGAATAGATTGTCCCACAAAAAGAACTTGTTGTATCTTGTTACATCTGTAACCACTGCAATACTATAGGACCTGTCTTAGGCTGAAAATTGTTCCCATTTCAGTACAACTTTTATAATATGTATATGCAGATCAGATACCAGTACTTAAAAACGTTCATTTATAAAGACAACATTAATATAAGGAACGATAGTCGAGTTACATTTATACAAGTTGAATCGCAATAATGACGACAATCTGAAATATGAGACTTGTTTTATAGCAAATTCTGATCGTAACAGAACCCTGACAATTTCAATGTCACGCATGGCCTTCATCCGGGTCAAAACTTTAAGCTTACCAACCATCAGACGTTTTAAAACTTGAGGTTTTTGTATTTGTATAAGCTTCTTCTCCATGGCCTTTTGTGAAGAAAAGTTGAAGCATTTTTCGAATACTATTTAACATTTGACATCTTGTTAAAAGCATTTACTTCATACTCGATACTAGATATTCGTACCCACTTTCAGAATCGTTTATTATCTTTAACAAATGACATATTGTTTTGTTGGATGTTCCCTGCGTGTGTTTCTATANATATATGCATTTATATGCATTTACTACTATATATCAAAGATAATAAACGATTCTGAAAGTGGGTACGAATATCTAGTATCGAGTATATATATATATGAGACGCCCTTTGAAAAAAGGGGTTTAATACATGTGCGTAAAGTGTCGTTCTAGATTAGCCTGTAAAGTTCTTGCACATGCTTATCTGGGACGACGCTTTCCGCTTAAATTGTATTTTCGTTTAAAAATAGACTCTTCCTGTCGAAAATCAAGTTAAGGCGGCAAGTGTCGTCCCTGATTAGCCCTTTTTCACAGAACAAGGCTCATATATATATATATAGCGTTCTCCAATATCGACAATACTATAGTATCAACCTGTATAAACGCTTTAGATTTACAGTATGCGTTTGTTTTCACTGTGGTTTGTCCACTACAGATATAATCTTAATTTAAATGCCTAGTTTACGAAATATTTATTCTATCCAGTGTTCTTCCACTCGTGAATTGGTGTACATATACTATCTTATCTTAATCTAAATTATTTGTTATATAAGCTGTTATGTTTTTTATCTGTGTATAGATCATCGTTCATAATGGATGATGCACTGTGATAGGTCAAGTTAATGAGGATTTAAATAGGCCTTTAATAATTATATTGATTTGTCTAATACTCGTAACATTATTCATCTTTCCTGTTTTCAAATGAAGGTTACTGATCATCAAAAGTTAAAGACTTGTTGCAGAAATGCGTGTTCGCTTCTTAAGATTCAGCAATATGCTTTCATTAACAGTTTATGTGACTTGTGTCAATTCGTAAATATTTGAATATGCATCTTTATTTAAATAAGTTGCAATGCCGATTTATGTTTTGCAATCTCTGATGTGAGACAAAATAATTGCATACCCTATCAAATGTCACATACTTGATTTAAAACAGAAAATTAGAACAATCATCATAACACGAAGAAAAATTAAAGCAAAATTAATTCAAAATTATTAATTAATTAAAACACAACAACGAGGAAATTTATGAGAAAAATGGAATTATTTTATTTTGAATAAATTCAAAGAACTTCAATATACAAATTATTCTCTTACTAGTCAGCATGATCCCATCCATGAACACTTTCTATACTAACTTTAAATTATGGGTGCACCCACGTCTCAACGATTGTCATAGATATTTTGTTTTATCGTTTTTAGCAAAATGTAAGACGGTCAAGTTACCAACAGAGGTTTAAAACGTGTTTGATATTAGAAAGAGAAAACCACGGATAAATGTTGCGTTTATACCCACGAATGCAAGATAATACTGAAATCAAAACCCGGATGGGTGTGTCGAAGCCTTGTGCTGATGCGCAGTTTTTTTGTAATTCAGCATACAATTGTCGTCTCAAGTTTAACAGGTTATTGATGTACTGCTATGAAGTGATAACCACGGTTCGTGTTCCGGGATCTACTCTCAATTTAAGCGAATCTTTATATTCTATATTGTCCTTTTTGTATTTAAAAAAAAAAGAAATTACATACATATGCGTACATAGCAATATCAATGCTCTTATAAGCTAAACATCGAAATAAAATACACGCTAACCTCGCAGTATGATATAAAGAGGCAGCATCTAACAAATAAATTGCATATCTGGGTTTAAAGTACATATAATACGTAAAATTGTTACAAAATAAAACTACCAGTTCGGTTTGACTGAATGATTCGTTGATATCGTTATTCTAAGCGTAACTGTGGATACAATCGGTGCGTCTATGGCATCGCAGACAAGAAGGGTGTACGTTATCTTGTTGGAGATTCACAATTCAACAATTTTGTTTTAAATAAGGTTGTTTATTCTTGAGCGAATAAACATTTATTATCCCCCATATGCAGAGGCATTGACGCATATATAATCTTATTTTCCCTTAAATATAGAGTAATAAATTCATGAGTGACTAAATACTTTTTACCATGTTGATTACAATTCTTTGCACACGTGGCAATACGATTTATTGTTTCATTTATCAGGCCGTTAGACTGTGTTGTTTAAAGTAGCATTAATATTAAAAAAATCAACGGAAATTTCGGAAAGTAATTCGTAAAATAAAGTTACCCAATAAAAAATCAATGTTCCTTATAGAAAAAGCCAAAATTTCAAAACGAGATGTTTTCTGGTAACATGGATGTTTGTAGATATAAAATTCTCGTTTTTAATTTTTCGTGTACACAATTAATTCCATTTTAATGTCCCGCGCTGATATCTATCCATACGACACACAAACACTAAAATGGTACCATGTTAGTGTTCATGTATCGTGTGAATAGATATAGTCGCGGGGTTATAAAATGGAATTAATTGGGTACGCGAAAAATTAAAAAATGAGCATTTTATATCTACAAACTTCCTTGTTACCAGAAAACATCTCGTTTTGAAATTTTGGCTTTTGCTATAAGGAACATTGATTCTTTATTGGGTAACTTTATTTTACGAAATACTTTACGAAATTTCCGTTGATTTTTGAGTATTAATGTAACTTTAAAATAAATAATTGTGTAATTTAGGACTAACCGTCTAATGCATTGTCCTTATCAAGGTTCGCATTCAGGGTAGGTTTGTTTATAAGATAAGGAGTGTATCTGCATCTGAAAGTTCGTTGATGTTCAGAAGTCATAACACTGACCTCAAACGCTTTTCACAACTCCACAAACAACTTTCCAATGAAATGTAAGCTACATGCCATGATCGGAAGTGAATTATTTAAAGCGAAAATCAGGTAATCGACCTAGATATTAAATTATATCTCAGTCGTTTGATTTAATGATTAGTTTTGTACGTAATGTAGACTTGTCATATTTTACTTAACTGATGTAAAATGCATTCGTTGATTAAAATGAGCGACATGAACTTCTAGAAGAATCAATTAAATTTAATTCTTATTTTAGTCATTTCGTTGCGGCTGCTTCAATAAATTCGCAAATATAAAGAATCGCATAATGAATCCGTCATATAATCTCTTTACCGGCGTAAACATACAAAATATGCATTTCTATAAATAGCACCTCTATTTATAAAGATCCATATCTATGAAAATTGTTTTCCTGTTCGACGCTTATACTGTCTGGTTCCATTCTTACATTGTCTGGTTCCATGCTTACACTTTCTGGTTCCACGCTTACACTGTGTGTAATCCCTGGCGCACACTTTAAGCAGCGTTGGCTTATTTAGTTTTAACCTATTCATAAGTCCCATGGTTATAATAAGTGTTCCTTATAGCAATATCCACAATTTCAACGTAAGATGTGCTTTGGTAACATAGATTTAACACGACACAAAACGCTCTTTTTTATTTTTTGTGGTAAAATATTTTCAACACGTGTTTGTGTTCGAATTTAGTGTTCATGAACCGTATGAATAGATATCGTTGCGGGAAATTAAAATGGAATTTATTGTGCCTCAAAAAAATAAAAAAGAGCTTTTTATATCTTGTTAGTTAAATCTATGTTACCAGACCACATTTAGCGTAGACATGTTGGCTATTGCTATAAAGTACACTGATTATTTATATGCTAACTTTATTTTACGAAATAGATTCAACATTTTCGTTGATTTTTGAGCGTTATAGAGGTTTTAATTTCCTGGGTTGTTCTAGTAAGTGATGCGGTAAGAGACGATTTGTATAACGACCCTAGAGTAAGGATCGAAGTTTGGACATCTCGATCGTTACGCCAACGCGACACATGACGAAGAAATGTGTTCACTTCCCCACGATTTCATGGTTTGAAATCAAGGTGCACCACATTGGCCGTATAATTGGCTCGTTTAATAATGCATCCCCAAAAGATGCGTCGCCAAAGATTACAGATCTTGAATGAAAGCTAATACATCATATACGAGAGACTGATAAACTGAAGAATAACAATTTATTTAGCGAAAAAATCATAAACATATGGTAATTATAGACACGAACATATCTCATCAACAAACAGTTAAAAAACCGTACATCCCACGCCGTTATCAAAACAGTGTCGTCACATGAAAGAATGAAATATACATGTGGCCAACAACTTGTTTGCTGTTAATAGCATCACTAAATAGTATACTAATAAAACAAATACTATCGGACTCAACGTCTTTTTGAGGAAAGCGAATCTAAAAATAAGATTTTTATTGTGTGTTTGAATGATTGTTATTTAAGGCCGTTTACGAAAAAAATGATTTATATACTTCATTTAACATAAAACAATGATAAGTTCAACTGGTTTTATTAAATTGCGTGTATTGATTGATTGTTAATGTAACGGAGATTATATTTCAAGATATTTAAATATGCTTGGATATTATGATGATGGGGATTGAATACGTGTCCTCAACGCGACAGGCCGATGCTCTTCCCGACATCCAGAGTTTGATCAGCTTTTAAGTTTATATAATCTGTTTTTTGGCGACCCCGTGGTTATTTCACAACAGAAGATAAAAAGCTGAAAATTACTTAAAAGTATGCATTTAAATGATTAAATAAGGGATTTAGCAATATAAATAAAGTTAGTTTATTTAATAATCTATGCTTTTCATGGATTGGACAAAAACTTTTTCAATTTTGTCATTTTCCGAATCTGAAAATGAACAAATTGTCAAATGTTAAATGTGCTTGGTTGTGCTTCGAAACAATATGTTTTGGGTAATCTGAGTTTCTTATGTACTGTTTAATTGATATGCAAATAGCATTATTTTGCATTTTGAGCCCCAGTTTGAATTAGGAGCACTAACATAAATTTTCAGCTAGATTTATACGACACAGGATGATAATAAAACACCAAGCAAAACATGATTAAATCTAGGGTCACCGTCTAAGACGGGTCGATGCAAAACCGGGTTTGAAATGCAGCCAAACTTCACATTCAGCTCAGAAATACTAACACAACATACATGTGTCGTTTGCATATCAGAAAGAATCCGAATAAATTTGTTCAACATGCTATTGTGAATACGTTCGATATATATTTATTTATTTTCCCATTTTCTTGAGATTTACACTTATTAATTATGCAAGCATACATACAACATGTTGAACAGAAACACGTGTATAACTTTATAATAATAGAAAAACATATATCTAGACAAGCCGGATATAGTAGGAACAAGACTTCGGAACTAGCTTTAAACGTTGGATTTCGTTTTTGTTTGTTTTTTCTGAATCACAAACATGAATTCAATTAACCCGTTTTGTTTTGTCTGAAAGCTTTTCAGAATGCCGCAGGGGGATTTTTACTTTATACCTTTATTTCATTTTTATGTGCGGAGCTGCCTTTACATATTCAACGCAGATACCATAATACATATGAAACAATTTATGTTTGTGCAAAAACAGCACACAATCAGGTATGTCATTTAAAAAAGTACATTCCTCATAGAAAACGTATAACTTACATTGACAATTGACAATATTAAATTCAATATTCGAGTTTACTTTTTACAAATGATGAAAAAGAAAACAGTCAATTTAGTACACAATGCGTTTCACTTAAATCGACAATGGGAAATACTTAATTCAATATTCGATTTATCTTTTTTACAACTGGGGAACACACCATCGGTTCTCTATTCTTATAAGATTTAGGATCTTTTTTTTTAAACAAAAATGTGCCAGTATTTGTTTAATGCAATAAGGTATAGTACGCTGCATGATTCACACGTTGGATAATTAGTTGAATTTAAATATACATCAGAAGGTTTAAACTATATAAATAATTCTACTACAAATATATTATCTAAAGAGAAATTCTTGTTACCATCCGCGAGTTGTTTATTGAGTTTAAGATACTTACTGCCTTCACAATACTGAACAATACATCAAACACACCATTAAACAAAAAAATGATTGAAGTTGTAGACATCGCCTTTGACCGGTCAATGCAAGGCCTTTTTGTTGAAATCGTCCTGCAAAACCACACCCGTACTGCGTAGTCCATAATTAATCAGAAAACTCAAACTTGTATATAAACATAAACCCCAAAGAAATACAAATTTAATTAAAATTTAATAAAAACAAATACAAGATAATATAAATTTGATTTGATAGCCATTTGTTATGGTTAAATATTCACTAGAGCAGCAGAAATAAAACTTTCAGAAGAACGATGGCCTCATAAGTCGTAAAGGAAACTTAATGCAAACAGAAATAAAACACAACCAACTTTCTCTCCATGACGAATGGCCGAATGCCTATTTGACGCGAAATTGTTAAAGGCATTATGTATTCATGTTTTTATATTGTAGATTTTCAAATAGAAATCAGTATTAATCAAGTAATGTTGGGGTTGGGTAACTAAGTAACTAGGAAGTTTCTAGTTACAGTTTTCACAGTTTAAAATTTTATTATAGTAGAACATTTGAAAACAGCAAAAGCGTCCCTTGAACTTCGTTATTAAAACAACACTAGAAAAAGAAACGCCAGAGGATAGTCTGAATAATATTGCACGGGTTGAGACTGTTTCTGTGTTACACGAAACGCATTGACAAGGGTTAGAATCGTGCTTAATAGAGACCGTACACACAACGACGCCGAATTGTTTTAGGAGTGATCGTGATCTTCCTTCGGATATCATGTGTGAACGCATTGTCTCACGCTTCGCTCTAAACAAAAAAAGGTGTACTTAGTGCTTTCATAAAACACATGTCAGCAACGGAGAATTGTTTGGTCATAATTCAAATGTTTTTAGCGCTTTGCCAGTTAGTTTTTTATTACAATTATGGATTCATTTCCATCTTATTAAAGTGTGTAATTTTCGAAGTGCTCGTTTGTTTTTTTTATTAAACATCTTAATGATACAAAATCGTGTTTGTGTTCAAATGGTTAATGAGTCTGGTCTTAACGTAAAGTATCAACGACCAGCGACCTTTTTTGAATGTGTGTGTTAGGCCGTTTTATTATTGTATTACGGATCATCATAACAACTCCTTCGCTGTTCTACTTCTAAACAAAGTTACATTTATTTTATGTCATGTACACATATGACAACATTGCTCGTAAATATGGCCTTTATTTGTTATATTAAGTCAATGTTTATCGAACATCTATGTGATTCAACGAACATAGTGTGGACCTCGGTGTGGCATTACTTACGCAAACCCAATGGTATTCAGGTACATTGGTACATGTGTTCAATTTAACATATTCTACCTTACCTTGTGCGTACATAGAAGGTTGCTTTATGTCCTGTTTTAAAATGCTTTGCTTGTGAAAAATGAATGCTTGCCTGCCTGTTAAGTATACCATAATGAAAACCATTGCTGATTTTCAGATGCCCAGGAAACTCAAATGCTAAGCTTAACTAAACATATTTCCATTCGTTTTCTGTGCTAGTAAATATACTGGAGACAATTATGCATTTTGAATCCACGTAAAATGTGTGCACTTAACTAAATATAACGATTGAAAAATAAAAGAATGCATGTAGATTCAATTATAATTTCTCTAAGACAACTGACTTAATAATCAGCTAGAAAACAAAATGAGATAAGACTTTAAACAAGAGATGTGTTTGTCAGAAACACAATACCCCCCTCCTGCGCCGCTTTGAAATAAAATTTGTATTTATCATTTGGCAGGTATAGAAATTATCTCCCTTTAAAGCTTGTTACTTTCCTTGGATTCTGTTGTTTTTTTACCTTTGACCTTGAAGGATGAGTTTGAACTTGACCTTTCATCACTCAAAATGTTCAGCTCCATGAGATACACATTCATGCCAAATATCAAGTTGCTATGATCAATATTGCAAAAGTTATGACCAAACTTTACCCTAGGTTAAAGCTTTGGGACAGACACACAGAAAGACAGACACACAGTAACATTTTCGAGATGTGTATATAGTAGTGATGCTAGAGGTTAACCGGTTAACCTACCGAAATGACCAGTTAACCGGTTACCTTTTGAAAAAAAGTTAACCTGATAAAACAACAGGTGTTTTTGTCAGAAACACAATGCCTCCTAATGCGCCGCTTTTTTTTTACCTTTGACCTTGAAGGATGACCTTGACCTTTCACAACTCAAAATGTGCGGCTTTATAAGATACACATGCATGCCAAATATGAAGTTGCTATCTTCAATATTGCAAAAGTTATTACAAAACTTTAAGATTTATTAAAGTTTTGGACAGACAGACAGAATGGCTGACAGACAGGCCAAAAACAATATAACCCCCTTTTTTTTTAAAGTGGGCATTAAAATATATTATGCTTTTTTTCAATGAATATTTCATACAATTTTACGTTTTGCGCGCGACATACTGCCAACTTACGCTGGCGACTAGTTAGAACAACAAGCCGCACCAACGACGGTAAAAAATAACGTGTCGACAAACAAAGTTAACAAGAGGGCCATGATGGCCCTGAATCGCTCACCTGACTAACCAAATACAATCCCAACCCAGATTCCATCAAGATAAACATTCTGACCAAATTTCATAAAGATTAGATGAAAACTGTGACCTCTATTGTCTATACAAGGTTTTTCTATTATTTGACCTAGTGACCTAGTTTTTGACCCCTGGTGACCCAAATACAATCCCAAGCCAGATTTCATCAAGATAAACATTCTGATCAAATTTTATAAAGATTGGATGAAAACGGTGACCTCTATTGTCTACACAAGGTTTTTCTATTATTTGACCTAGTGACCTAGTTTTTGACCCCAGATGACCCAAATACAATCCCAACCCAGATTTCATCAAGATAAACATTCTGGCCAAATTTCATAAAGACTCGATGAAAACTGTGACCTCTACTGTTTACACAAGGTTTTTTATATGATTTGACCTAGTGACCTAGTTTCTGACCCCAGATGACCCAAATACAATACCAACNTATACCATCGCAGGTAATGGTCGCAGCTAATTTTTCTGTAAGTGAGGTTGTTTTAAATTTTCTGTTGCAGGAGCTGCACCTCACTGTTGGCAGCTGTTCATTGGTAGCAATTGGAGTGTTGCAGACATTGCACACTTTTCCAGAAGTTATTTGCACACTGTCAATAGGCATTGTTTTTTCAAGATCAGTGTCATCTATAACAACATCATCGAGGTCGTCGCAGACTTCAAATGATGATTCCGGATTTGAAGATAGAGTCTTTTCGTTGTTGAATTCTCGTACAGTAATGTTCTTCATTAGGTAAGACCTTGCAATTGCAATCTCATCTATATGATTATTCCACACAACCATTTGGATTGTTCCAGTGGAGTCCGCAATACGGAGGCTCAGCTTTGTCAATTTTTCGGACAATGGCACAGGTGAAGAAATTTGGATGCATTTAGCAATGATGTCGACCTACAAAACAGAATTAAGCACTTGTTAGCAGTTTAAATGTGTTTTCACATCACCTACCTCTTTAGTTTTAATCAAAACCCTATACTGTCAGTACTCATTAGAAGTGTCATAGGATTTTGTGAATAGTTAGTTTGTAATTGTCTTGTAAAGAGCCTAAAAAGATGAAACCAAACTTGGTGGGGGAAAGGGGGGCTTGGCTTTTCTTTCCCCTAAGTTTTGTTGCATTAATGCATTAACGCAAAATTCAAGTTATTATATCTGTATAAAGGTCATGAGTTGTAATGGAACCCTTTCACTAATACTAATATGTTATAACGCTTTAGCAGGAGGCATAGTTTTAAAAAGAACAAGACAATTTGCTAATTTTTTATAGCAAACTCTTAGATTGTCTCTCAATATTTTCCATTTAAATAAAGAAATAAAAAATGATTTTGAAGTTGATTTCAGCAATTCTACTTGTTCCAATAATATGTCGCTTGCTGCAGCTTGTAATAAGAAAAGAATTAGGATACATGGCTGTGTTAAGATACTAGGAAATTTGACGGACGTCAGGGCTCAAGGTAAGGAAAGTGAAGTAGTCTTTACAAGACAATTACATACTTACTATATATGATGAGACGGTTTCAATGAGTACCCACAACATAGGGTTTTGATCAAAATAAAAGAAGTTAATGAAGAGAAAACTATTTATCTAGAGCTCTGAGAAGCATGAACAACACCCAATTCCAAAAATTACCCATATAATGATGGCATTACAACAACCCTTGATGAGTTCATTAAGACAGATGAGGCAGTATGGACAACTTGATTGGCAAATTACCCTTAACCCTTTACGAAAGAATAACCAGACTTACTGTTTTGTTGTTAATAGCTTTGAAATAATTGTGGAAAAGAAAAAGTGCTCATGTTGAGCATTTTTTTTTCACAAAGATTTTTACCCTGCATAAAGCATTTTTTTTCTTATTCTGTTACAATTATAAGTTTTTGTTTACAAGCTCTTTGAATTTGTGACGGTCCAAAATTTGACATTTGGTAAAGAGTTAACCCTTTCAATCCTACAAACACCATTTTTTTTTTATTGATTGCAGCAGATCTAATTCAAAAACAGTTTAAAACAAAATATAGCACCTACTCTTTTTTGAAACAGTAATGCAATTGCTTATATACAAAGCAGCTTGACAATGCCTTTTTTAACCCTATACCAACAGAGACATTTTGACAGTCCCAAATTGAAAGAGGGTGCAGATGGCAA